>WOGP01009597.1:0-10290 GCA_015342065.1 Leptinotarsa undecemlineata | reverse complement strand
TTTTGATAGGCAAAATTTTTAAATACGACAAGTTACTGATAAATAGAAGATTTTTCTTTGTGAAAAATTCTTTGATTTTTACGCAGTAACTTATCGGGGCAAACTAAAAAGTTTGCCCTTCTACACTTGTATAAAGTTCTCCATTATAATTTTTATATTTTTCAGATTGTGGAAGGTAACAAAACCAAAAAAAGGTCGTAAAAAAATTATTTTCCTCCACAAAAAAATGACTTTTGTTGAATTTCCTTCACTTCCTCAACATTTTCATCGGTTGTTGATGTACTGAGGCCCAGTTTGAATTGGCCCATCCTGGCCTCCCCCATTATCACAAAGTGTGAAGGAGGTAGATTCAGGAGTGTGTCTAATTGAATAACTCCCCTTTACTAAATATTTTTTCAAATGTGGAAACTGGGTCATAAGCACAGGTAATTTATTTCATTACAAACTTAGGTAAAAATCAAGTACTTAAAATGTAGGTTTTAACGTGTTAGGAATCACACGTTAAAAGGTAAGACTTCGTTAGTCCTTAGCTCGCACAAGTTTCTCAACTTCTGAGAGTTGTCGTTCCTATGGGGGCGACAGCTGATTAACGGAAAAACAGATTTTAAATAGATTTTTTTTTCAAATTGTAAAATTGGGTATATTAAGCATTGAATATGTAGAATATAATTGGTAAAGACACGCCCGAAGAAACAATTTGTTTTAAAATCTCGTTTTGGACAGATTTCGTTAGGCGCATTCCATAATCCGCTCGAGATATTGGGACTCTTGGAAATTATTTCATTTATTTATTTTGTTTGATGTTCTGATTTTTCGACTGAGGTTATTCTTGAGGATTTTGTACCTCTCTTTTAGTGTAGTGTTGCCAAGGTCCATCCCTAATTGATTTTATACCTAATTTTTTTATTTGACATTTTCAAAACATCTGGTGTTGTCTAAGCTCTTTTTATTTTGCTAAACAGCTAAAACCTGAACACGCTAAATAGCTGAAACTATAAACATATGTTCATACCAACATAAAAAAATCGCTTATAGAATGTACGTAGCCCGCAAAATTTGAACATCCACCTCATTTTTTTAAGAGACCTTGTATGTTCAAGCTATTACGTTGATTATTCTCCATTGTCATGTCTGGTGCGTATTGATAGTTTCAAAGGCGCACTATTTCTGTTTTTGTAGATTAATTCATCCTCATTGTTGAATAATCGTTCAATAGCTCTTTGAAGTGTTATTGCAGCTTGGGTTGAAATTGTCCTATGGCTTCAAGGCTTTATTACTTAATTTCCTCTCATATTATCTCTAATGATAACAATGTTTCAATGACAATCAAAACTTCAAAACTTGAACGATATCATCTTCCTAATATTAATGATTATATCGTTTCATTGTGCAGAAATTCCCTTTCTGAAGATCTTTAATGTACCTGGTGGATATCACAAATTATTATGATATTGTTTGATGAAAGGTAACTTGTGGTCAATGTCGGATCGTGATATACTTAACGGAGGATAATAATTCGAGATTGAAGCTTGATAGGGAGTATCCTGATTCCAGTAATGAGATACATTTGGCTCGTTTTCTCATTATTTCGATTTTTGTCGATTTTAACAATATATGCCTGGGAGGCGGATGTCAGAAATTATATGCGGAATACGGTGTTCTCTGTGATTTTATTATTATTCGTAGTGATTACCACCGAGTATTCAGACTGGGTGGTCCGATTATGCTGAAACGTGCCAATCTGCCTCAATCAGGAGTCTATTTTACTTAATTTCTAGTAACCACCATCAATTATTGGAAGATTCTTAGCTTTCTACGTTTTGAAATTGATTCTACGTAACATCATGGCAAATCTCTTGCTGGTTTCCCATTGCAGGACGTTACATTGCAGTGACAATTATTGTCAAAATTACATTACTTCTGGCTAACTATTAGATATGAATATTTTCATCATAATTCACCTCTTAATTATATTTTTGTCAATGAACAACTTTTTCAAGTTCCAAGTGTAACATGAAAACGGAAGTGTAATTTTTAATATTGTTTCTTTGTATCGAATTAACTTCATTTGAATATATTTCTTGTATTGCCAACACCTTATGAAAGTTGTCACTTTCACAAATTTTCAAATTTCACACAAAGTCACGAATTTCTTTTCTGCGCGACAAAAAGTCTTGGGCTCGGTATATACGGATTAGAAACGACGTACATTAGATAGATATTCCTGGAGAAAATCATCTACTAGTGTATAACTATCATTGATTAATTTTCGCAAAAGTGCTGTTAGAGGTTGAATGTTTGGTGCATTTTTGCTTATTTGAAAGAGAATTCAACCCTTGATTCAATCGAGTTTGGATTAAGATAATAAATTGATTTCGATAAAAGCAGTAAAGCGTTCGACATTTTATTTTAGAAACATAAAATTTGAAAATACCTTGAATTGTTTATAATTTTAGACGTTTCGTTTCTCATGGACCACGTTCCATATTTACGAGTTTCCTACACTTGTTGTGTATCAAGAGGAAAGTTTCAGCCTGTTTTACTTGGATAGTAGAATGGCCGAGGATAAGTACCTCGTAGATGATTTTCTTTTCTTTTGAAAGAATCGTTACGGAAACAATAAAAATAAGAATTGAAAGAGTAATTTGGGGGAACTGAATTAGTGAAGGAAAAACCAATGCCTATATTCTATATTATACTAGAAACCTTATTAATTGTTTAGAAAAATTGAATGATTGATGTGTTGCCTGTTCACATAGAATTATTCCAACCGAAGTTCTTGCAAGAATCTATTCATTACATCGTTAATTTGAACATAAGAATCAGTGACATCACCTTTACGTTTTTCTTTATCGTGATTGTGTTTTTTTTTGTTTGATACCCATATATTAGGTAACACCCTGGGTATTAGTTTGTGCTCGAATCTTCTAGTTATCTCTTGTATATTTTAGTGATTTTTTTTATAAAAGTCATTTTGATTAAAAATCTTTCATTTTATTAGTGATAACATATTTGATTCACGGCCCTGTTGAATGTTTCGAGTTGGTAACTAAATCGGCCGTACTTTATAAAAAAAAATCACCACGTTTAATATGTGAATTAACAAACCTACGGGTAAACGTAATAGTTAGAGCCTAAAATCATTTTGGAGCTATTTCTTGAGATATTCGAAATGATAAATTTTTCACTATTCATAAATAATCAGGGATATTGGAAAATAAAAATCAACGAAACATTGAAAACAACAACATTTGTATTTTCAAAATGAAAACATTGTTCTGTCTTTGGTTATTTAAAGCTACATGCAATATAGTTCTTTATTTTTTATTATTTTTGTATGCTTTGTTTCTAAACTTATAAATGTGTTTCTCCGTACTGGTGAGTCCTAGGAAGCTAACATTTGGTATATGGGTGCTTCTCAGGTCTTGGATGCGCACTAAGAAAGGATCTTCCAACATTCCAAATAGGGGCAAAAGGAGAGCGTTTATACAGGGCTATTCAAATTCGTTTCTGCACATGGGGATCTCGTAAACGATAAGATATAGAGGATCGGTTAAATTGTGGCGAAGTTATGTATTTTAGAGACCTATTCAATGATGTAAAGAAATCTGATATAGCTCTTTTGGTTCTGGAGATATACAGGAAAAACCAAAAAATCCCAAATTAATTTTTTGCCTATATCTTCTTTATTCAGAGACATATTGAAAATCTGTCCACATTTTGCTATTAGTACTTGATGTGGGCTCTCGGAATATATCCATGAATCTTTTATACAGGGTGTCACCTGACTTGGGCCACCCGCATCTTTGAATTTTTAAATACGGACCTGTATTTTTTGTTGTAGTTTTTAGATCGTTTTGGATCGTTTTTGGATCTTCATACTGAGAAATTAAATTTCATTTTATATTTCGGAACGTTTCGGTAATATTTGATTATAATTATGTGAATTATTCCCTTTTGAATTACGATGCCATGGCAGAAATTAGTAATATGGCAACTTGAAGAAAAAAGGGAAATCGACTCTTTCAAAGCAACATGTGTATAAAAGAGCTGGGCATGTGCTATGAAAGAGCCGGGTTCCTTTTTACAAAAAAAAACAGTCTTTCAGCAAATAAAAATCACTTGATAAACTATTTATCTGTTATATAAATCTTTTCAAACTGTAAAATTCATTTCTGTGAAAATCAGTTATTTATCAGTCTTAAATCACAATCCACTCCAGTCTTAAACCACAACATCCAGAGGTTGGAGTCTATAGCTACAATGAGGTGGAAATATCAGCAGAAGTAACTTGTCCAATTTGTTTTGACCCTTCTTCAGCGATGATTTTAGGAGGAGCTGAAATAGTGCTGTATTCTGGAACAGGCTCTTTGAAAGCGTCTACAAGTGGCTCTTTCAAAATATTTTGTAACCTCAAAATACAGCTATTTCGCGTAAACATTATGACATCAATATTATCGTAAAATAATGCCAAATATATGCCTTACAATACAACATGTCAATTTTATCATCTCATGTTGCACTTTTGTTTGTAAAACAAATTGAGTGAACGCAAAAAAATTACTTTTTGGTCCTAAAATCTTTGATGTGAAATACGCCATTCGTTTTCGAAGAACTGTTAATTTGAAAGTACCATCTTCATACCTAGTGTTTCGAAAATTTTTCCAAAGTTCTTCGTGTGTCCGTGTATTTATGGTATGGAATTGGTCTTCGCAGTTTCTAAAAGTCGAGATTTCGTTTATTCTTAATCTTAACTTTTTATTTATAGTATTTCATTTAAAATACCCCTCGAGAAACCGTTACTGACTGCTGTTTCCTGTATTGCCATTTTTCTTTTTTAAACCTCTCATGTGTTAGAGGAAAAGTCAAAAGACGATGCACTGGAAAATTCAACCTAGCACGTTTGTGCTGTCCGCAGTGATGTCAACTGTCAAGAATATACCTGCAAGTGCTTTTTCCTTCCTGAATACTACCGTATTCTAATTTTCCACATCGACTCCTCATTACCAAAACACCAAGAAATGGAAGTTTTCCTTTATTTTCTAACTCATACGTGAATTTTATTAATAGAATTCTGTTATTTAAAACAAAATGGAAATAAAGTCCTCAATATTTTTAAGCCTTGTTATTAATTTCAATAATTGAGTTCCATTCTTGATTATATTTCAGCTACCATTTTAAATGAGATAGACCAAACAATCTATAATTACCCTATAGCTACAAAAATGCTTGAAGCAATTGATATGAAAAACTTTCTATTTATCGGGGTCTGTGGGTTATTCCATCAAAAATGTTTCATCATCAAAAATAATTGACATTGTTTGTTACTTAATCATTAAACATGTATCTTATATGAAATACTGTAACCCTTTAATTACTGTTTACTTTTGAGTAAGTTGAGCTTTGAGAAGACAGTTAATGTTAACTCCCTGTTAAACATTTATTTTATGACCTATACCAGCCGTTTTTTCAATTGATGCCACTATTGGTATCTTGGAAACGGTAAGACTTACCTACAATCTCGGTTAAATTGTATAAAAGTTCACTTTTTTTAGTTTTGGTAAACTAAAATAATTTCTTTTCAGACCGAGAATATCAGTAGTTGTTTTTGAAATATTCTCCAGAAATTAGAATTGTCGAATTTCGTTTTTTTTGGCTTTACCGCCACCATTTCGAATGATATAAAAAGGCAGAAAAACCTGTTTCATAGTAGAGCCAAAAACCAAAGTTCGATAATTTTAGTTTTTGGCAAATATTTCGAAAATAACCACTGATATTCTCGATCTGAAAAAAAAGATTTCAGTTCCCCAAAATAGAAAACCAAAAGTGGGACCAGATAAAAAAACGATATGTTTAGGTTATGATTACTATTTTATGTATAATAAAAAACATTTATATTTTGTTCTCTTTCACGGTTAGGTCTTAGGATAGAAATATAATGATTTGGACTACACTTTGTAAACTGTGTGTTTATTTTTGTGTAGGCCATTATGGTCAAGATATTTGATGGATATAAATAGATCAACTGATTTGTAGTTCTTGTCAGTTCGAATGATGTTGGGCCAGGTGTTTTGGCTTAATTTTTACTTAGCAATGAAAGTAGACGAATTGTTAAACTTGTATTGCTGCGTAAGACAAATTTTTGGGGATTAATTATATCGAAGTCCTGAGTGTTGATGTATGAATTATATTAAGTGGAGTGTTGAATGATATTTTGAGAACCGTGTCTTACGACATATCTGTCAACGTATTTTTGGGACTGGCGACATTGTTTTGTGATTCGTGGTAATCATAAGTATCTAGGAAATACTTTGGATTGTTATGTGTGATATAATATCCTGGTCCTAAATCAAATATTTACTGTGGAGCAATTCATATCAGTTTGCGGTATCTATATTACATAAAATGCTTTCATATACTATTTTTGGCAGTTGAATGAGTCAGAGATGAACGTGATAAAATGTTGAATTCATTTAGAAAAGTTTAATGAATTTATTCATTTTTTAAATGAACTGTCAACAGTTCAAATGTTATGATTTATTTTCCAAACTGTCATTGTGAATAGAAAGATTTGTATCCTACCGTGTCAAATATTCGAAAGAAGTAAGAAATTTTGAGTGAACTGTCGTATAAAATATCTGAAGTAGAAGCTGAAATCAAATGATTTCTAGGTTCAGGTTGAGATGAAATCATATTTTGTTATTTCCGCTTCATATCTGTACTTTTCTCATTATTATTTTGTGTAATAGGTAGGTCATGTTTACACTTTTAGTTGATTACTATTTCAAGGAAATACGCATATATTTGATGTTTCATGTCTATAGATATTTGCTCTATGACTGTTTCCTCTGATGATAATTTGGTAAACGGACAAAAGTTTAAAGATGAAAATGGTGAATCCTTTTGAAATGAATAACTTCAATAATAGCAACTACTCCAATTTATAAGTGGATATCAATATGAATAAGAATTAAAATACACCCCTTTCAATTTAAACAAGAATAATAATGTTTCGGCTAGCGTCCATATTCTGTTTGAATTTCACTATTTAATAGAAATCTATACTTATAACTGCGAAAGCTACTCACTCAATAATCTCTCACTTATCTCTTTTTTTTGTACTGGTAAGTCCTAGCAAGCTTGAATTTAGTATATAGATACTTCTCAGGTCTTAGATGCGCACTAAGAAAGGATCTTCCAACATTCCAAAGGATTTTCAAATATTTCAACTAGAGCTCTTCTAGTGGGAATATAAGGGGCGCGTTTACATATGATTAATCATAATAATAATAAGTTTATTGCCCATCAAAATGAAAGATAATAACAAAAAACAAAATACGAAAGAAAAATAAAAACACTTTGTATTTGATTGCAAATGGCTTTTGGTTCGGACCGCGAATTTGCATTCGCGTTTGCTCTTTCACTAATGTCGAAAATGTATAAAAGTAAATAAATGAAGGCTGAAGAGAAGAGAAGAAGAAAGAAAAGGAAAGAAAAGAGAAGGTAACATAAAGATATAGATATATGAATAGCTAAAACCTTTTTCAGGATTCTCGCCGCGGACCTAGTTATTCTGAATCCTGAACAGATGCTGTTTAAATCAACTTTTAAAAACAGTTTCTGTCATGTTAAAACAATTGTTTTTCCATTTATGGAGATAATTTATTGTGGGGGAGATATTATAGAAAAAAGATCGTTTGAATATTTCCTTTTTATGTGGAGGAATGTTTAGCACTGCCTTTTTACTCAAATTCAGGTTATGGATATCTGTTCTATAAGACAAATGTTCATATAAGTGGGGAGGATTTCTGTATTTGAATATTTTAAAGAATATGCATGTTGCATGAAGACGTCTACGATTAAACATATTCAACCACCTCAAATCTGCTAATTTGTGTGAAATTCTGGACCTTCTTCTGATACCTAATATTGAGCTGATACAAAAGTTTTCAACTTTTTGTATGCGACACCTGTCGTACTTGTCTAAACATGAATGATAAATACAGTGGTTGAAATGAGATAAAACTAATGAATCACATAGCATTTTCTTGACATCTACATCCAAATATTGTCTATGGTTATATATGAGTTTCAATAATGAATAAGCAATTTTAAGTTTGTAGATTATACGTTCATGAAATCTTAGTTTATGATCTAAAATCAACCCCAAATTTTTTTAATACGCTCTGAATTGTATCTCAGAGTTCACCATTTTCAAGCTGTAGTTTTTTACTTCCCTGATGCTATCTATCATTTCCAAAAATAATAGCTACTGATTTGTTTGAATTGATTTTCAACATATGGTCAGTGGACACATTTAAAATCATATTTAAATCAAAATTTATATCGGTTACCTTTTCATCATTGTTTCTCCGTATTTTCAGAGGCTAAATTTTTGTATGTAGTTTCGTTATATGTTGTAGATGTGAAATAAGAGAGTATTATTAAATATTCCAACGGGGGAGCTCCCCTGGGGATAAAAGGGGTGCGTTTACATAAGAATATTAACTGTTCGTTACTGTTTCTCCGTTTCACTATATTTTCGGAGGCTGAAATTTTGTATGTAGGTTCTCTTTATACTTTAGATGTGCAATAAGAAATGATTTTTAAATATTCCAACTTGTGAACCAGCCGCTGGGAAAAAGGAGCGTTTATGAAATAAAGGTACTTTTCTCCGCCATTTCTCCGTACCGCTATATTTTTGTAGGCTGGAATTTTGTATGTAGTTTTGTTTTTTGTTGTAGATGTGCAATAAGAAAGGATTTTCAAATATTCCAGTTGTACTGAGAATAAATGGGGTGCTTTATCATATAAAAAATACATTTTTCGGAGGCTGAAATATGTATGTAGGTTCGCTTTATATTGTAGATGTGCAACAAGAAGGGATTTTTAAATATTCCAACTGTGCTGGGAATAAATGGGGCGCTTTATCATATAAAAATTACCTTTTTCGGAGGCTGAAATATGTGTGTAGGTCCGCTTCATGTTGTAGATGTGCAATAAGAAAAGATTTTCAAATATTCCAACTGGGGCACCCCCACTCGGGCTAAAAAAAGGGTGCGTTAACTTATGAAAATTTTTTTTCATCACTGTTTCTCCTCACCGCTATATATTTGGAGGCGGAAATTCTGTATGTACATTGGTTTCATACTTCAGTGGTGCTATAAGAAAGGATTTTTGAATATTTCAAATGGGGTTCCTCGACTGGAAATAAAGCGCGTTTACATATGAAAATCACTGTTATAATGTACCGCTACATTTTCGGGGTTTGAAATTGTGCATGTAGGTTAGTTTTATGTTGTAGATGTGTAATAAGAAAAGATTTTCAAATATTATGACTAGAGCGCCAGCAGCCGGGAAAAAGGTCCGTTCATTAAATGAGGTTTATAAAATTTTGTTTCAGCATTGCACCCGTACAGAGCCGGGACGGATCGCTAGTAAGAACTAAATTTACGTTTTTTACTACAAAGAATTATAATAATGAAATAGGTCTCTTGATTTGTTATTCAACATGGTTGGCGAAAAAATAGTGTACGCAACACGTCCAAAAACATTTTTTTGGACTGGCAGGCATCCAGGACTTCTACTCGTCCAAATGAACAGTATTTTTCTGGACTTGTTACGTAAATTACTATTTTAGATAAATTATATAACAAAATGAATGGTAAAACAATTTCAGAATACGTACTTAGTCATTTCATTGATTAAAAAATCTGTTTTATTTTGGTGGGACGGTAGCCTGATGGTTTGACGTGGGTGGTTTGCTACACTCACTCAATCGACCGCGGTGTGAACCGGTGGTCCGAACCGCTGACCAGACGCGCGATTTTCATTAACTATCGTCTAACCTGTGTTAGGAATCGTTCAAGGGTAAGACCTCGTTAGTCCTTAGCTCGCAAAAGTTTCGGCTGTTGAGAGTTGTCGTTCGTAGAGTGGCGACAGCTGGTTAACGGAAAAATATTTTTTTTGAAGCGGTAAAAATTCAAAAGAGATAATGATTGATTTGAATTCATTTCTCAACGTTTTAGGAATCACACGTTAAAAGGTAAGACCTCGTTAGTCCTTAGACCGCACAGATTTTGACTTCAGAGGGTTGTCGTTCGTAGGGGTATGATAGCTGGTTAACGGAAAATACATATTTTAAACATATTTTTTGAAAATTGTTTTGATTTTTACCATTTTTTTTATTTTTGATAGATAACATTTGAAAGTGTTTCAACTTTGTAGTCTTCATGTAAAGTTTAATGAATTATCAATAACAATTAAATATTGCCATTTGGAAAGAAGTTT
>WOGP01009596.1:0-10664 GCA_015342065.1 Leptinotarsa undecemlineata | reverse complement strand
TCGTATGCGTGTGTTTCTCACCATTATCCATGTTGTCAAAGAGAGGTCTAATATTTTTCCAGTCGTCAGCAACATAGGACGTTTCGTTCTTTCCATCAAAATAATCAATGCTTTTTTAGATTTTTCATCAAAGTTGTACCAATCGCTTGAGTAAATGGCAAAATTTATATTATCACTCTGAAATAATATAGTGTGATTATTACCATTTCCCTAGATACATCAAAATATACATGTTTCTTTTACGTAATATAGCCATATCTATAGGGATAATAATTTTCTCAAATATGTTGAAATTCAGTGTAGCATCGTGTGACAAAAAATAAATAAATCAACTTTTGAATGGAATTGATGGTGGTGATGGAATTGGCCAATATTTGATGAACATCAATAACGTTATCATTTATTACCAGCATTATGTGTTTCACCATACAATAGCTTTCTCAGGCGTGTTCATTCTAACTGAATTCCACCTAATCAGTACTTTATATAATACCACAAATTGAATTATATGACAATCTACTTACTCAATGACTAATAGTTTCACTTAAGTTTGTATATAGACTAACTGAAAATTTTAACAATGAGACACAAATTTCACAAATTCATTTGAATGGACATGTGATAAATTATCTGAGTTTACTCATCAACTAATAATCAATTCTCATATTAGAAAAAAATTGAAAAGGGAGAACTATTCAATTCTCTTCGGTCATTCAGTAGTATTCAGAATTCCCAAATCTATTGATTCCCAAATATTCGATATGATTGAATTTCAAACCTTTCTCTTCCTAATGACTTCATAGTCGTGACTAAACGTGCCAAAATATGGTTTGCAAGTATGGAATTGCTTTTGAAAAACCAATTCTATGCAATTTTATTCTTTGAGAAAAATTTTAGGCGGAAGGTGATATGAGTGTGTAACATTTGGAAGAGAAAGTTAAAAAATCAATATTTCGAAATGCTTTGAAATAAATGGACTTGAAAATTCTGAAAATTCACTGAATGATCAAATAAAATTCAAAACTTCTACTTCATTGAATCTTTAATCTAATGTGGAAATTGATAATTAGTTGAAACGTAAACTCTGTTTATTTTTAATCAGAACATATCTAATGACTTGATAAATAATATTTCCTATCATTAAATTTTTGTATTAGATTATACCTAAACTCGAACAAAATTATAATTCATTGATTAGGTAAACGGTCATATGATTCAAATATGATTCAACTCAAACCGAAATTCAAGTCGAAATTTTCAGTTAAATTTTTTTTCGAAACTATTATTGTTTCATCGATGATGCTAGACTGAACCACCGAACTGTGCCAAAAGAAACAAGCCTGAAAGTGAAGGCCAGCCATCTTCCCTTACGAAGAAGGCTCAATTTCGAATATCAAAGATAAACGTGAAAAATAAATCAAGGACAAAAACAATGAATATGAAATGTAAACGTTTGTTTGAAGGTGGTTTCATCAGTTCGGACTTACATTGTATAATATAATTTAAATTGATTTGATAACCCTGCAAAAAAATAAAAAAATAAAAAAAAATTAACCGAAGATAACAATTTTATTAAAGAAATAACTGAAATTACAGAGAAATAACATACAATAACAACCAAACAAATAAAAATTGAAATATTAATAAAAGCTGAAGAAATTGAAAAATTACAAATAATAATAACAAAAAATGAAAAAATAATAAAAATTAAATATTTCAAACCGAGTTATGTCACTACGTTTCGATTGTTAGTATCCACAATCGTCTTCTGGTGATAACTGATCAATTTTTATCGTATTAGACAATAGAAGTCTGAACTGATGAAATATGAAATGTAAAAGTACTAGATCACTCATTTTGTGAAGATAACAAATTATTGCGACCTGAAATGGAAATAAATGAGTTAATGGAATGAGTAAGATGTTTTGAATTGAATGGGGATATTTTCAATAGAAATAGATTTTTGAGAAAAAGGGATTTTGGCTTCCCTCTTCTCTATTTTTATACAAAAAAATGAAAAAGTAGAAATCCATATAATTTCTTTCACAAAAATCAATCTCTCCTAAAAATATACCCCTCTCAATTTCATCGATGCCATGAGTGGATTCAAGTCATGTCTCGAATTACTTGAATTGAGTGCTTTATTTCATAATATCCAGATTGGTGCTGAAAAGGTAGTAAAGCAAGTGTCTTATTCCGAAACAAACAATTAAAAAATTCGGTACATTGCAAGGAAAATAAAAAATATTTTCTTTTCACACGACTGCTAGATTCCTGTCAACAGAATTGATAAATATCAAATAACTTTTCCTGGTTATGTCAGGAAGTAACGTATTTTTGTGTTTATTTCATATACTCTAACATTTGATATTCAATTGTTGTCAACTAACAACTTGTTCTCAGCCCTAGTATATTTGATATTTCATGCATTTACTTTTTTCCAGATTGCGAATCTCATAGTACTTTTTCAGATAATGAATGTCCCACTCTCTAACATTAACCAAATGTAGCTTCTACTATATCCATAATATGAATGTCGTTCAAATGATAATTGTGTTTGGGTGACCTTCAGAATCAACATGTAACTTCTTTCAAACATAATAATCTGACTTGCTGAAAACTAAAGAATAACTGTTATTTCCAAATATATTCCAAATGTTTATCAGCCTTCATAAATTTTGAAAACAGATATCAGTTGATATATTAACATTGAAACCAGTAGGTGGTCCATCTCTAAATAGGTTGTTACCAGTTCACCTGCGTTTATTTTGAATGTTTTGGAGGAAATGGTGAATGACAGAATTCCATTTATTTTAGTCTAGGTAAATTCGTGATAATCAATTCATCTGTAATAGCAAAGTGATAAATACCAAAACAAACCTAAGTGACGTACTGAATAATTGTACTAATTACGTGTGAGTGTTATCAATTCGATAAGTTCAATTTATGAGTGTACTTATCACATGCAAATAACTCTTAGGTAGTTATTTAATAAATCATTTGATCTCACCTCTTCATACAATACAGTCCCGTAGTAACAATAAATACCTATTTGAAGTAATAATGCAATGATTAATATCAACATTGCAAAAAAATAAGCCGAGAATGGTTCAGCCTGAAAAAAAAATGTTGAAGCCGCCTCTATAATTTATAAAATATTGTTATCTGGTAATAGTGTTACTTACAAGGGAAAGTTGAAAACATGTCATGCATACAACTACGCAACTAACTGCAAAGGTATTGAGGATGACGAAAGCAAAAGTATTTTCAACACTTCTCACGAAACTGAAAATTGAAAAGTGATAAAAATCGGTCATTGATTTGTAATTTGTTTCAGATTGAAGATTACTTGTAGATAGCGTCGTAATGTTTCACGCAGTGACAAATCTCTTTATGAACTATATAATTTTTGAGTTTCTCCTTATCCGTAGCCGAAATGATTCCAACTTTTTTTTCAATATGTTCATCCACTCTTTGACTGAGATTTTGAAGAGTATCTTTGAGAATTCTTATTTGACAAGCAGCGTGATTGATCAGGCCTCCTATGAGGGTTTCGATGGAGGCATTGCCTACAGGTGCATTTCCCGTTGCTGAAAAAAAAATTTCTAATTAGTATCTACTGTTTTTTACCAAAATAAGATTTCCAAAAATCAAACATTTACTTTTCAATATATTCTTATACTCGATGGAAATCCATAACGTATTCAAGTAAAACATTGTTGTGAGATTTTCACTAAATATTCACAACACGTATTTCACTATACAAGCAGATGAAGTGTTACTTCAATGAAAAATACAATTCATTGCTTACATGATCTGATCTGCTGTGACCTAAAATTTAATCTTATTATCAAATAACCATCGAATTGATCATTTTTTGCCATTATTCATACTTAAACAAGAAAGTAAAAAATGTTTGATAATATTACCTAAAACAATGTAGGCAAACATGGTCACATAAACGTCCATTCTTTCAAAGGGGTTAAATGGCAACCAAATCTCGATAGGGAACTTCCTTCCTGGACGAATGAGAACACGAATCGGCCAAGTGAATAGACTTAGTAAATAACAGGTCATGAAAGAAACAAATGTTTTTCTGCAAGCAGCCTCTGTTTCTCGGATATAGTGTTCCTGGTCCATGAACACTCTTGTGAAAATTTCTCGATTGAGAGCAAATATACTTCTTTTAATGTTGTCAGGATTGAACTTGAACGGTAGGAATTTGAGTACAACCGTTCCTGATACTAGGATAACGAACATACTTTCAGCAACTTTCTCCATATCCGTCTCCCTGCTGATCACAAGATGGGTAATTGGCAGCAATGGAGCGGGAAGGGTGATCACAAAATAGAAGAGAAATGCGTAGAACTTGAACCATTTGCCATATTTGTCCGACGGATAGAGACCACAGATCTTCATAAATAATATATTGTATTTGAAGGAATTCATCACTATATTTGACGTAGTCATTCTCACAAGGTGATGAAATTATATGAAAATTTTTTTTGCTGGATTTTATACCTGAAACTGATCGTGAATTATTTGTTATCCGAATGGGAATATATAAAGTATAGAAACAGATGGTGACTACGTATTTAATTCCATGCGCAGAACCGGATTCAACTGATTCGTATTATGTTCCTTTCAGATTATTTTGACACACAAATTATTTGATATTGTTGGAATGAATATTTCACTTCTAGTGTCACATTGTTGGATTTGGTCAAATATTCCATTAATTACTATACTTATTAAATAACTTTTGTAATAGATTATACCTAAATTCGAACAAAATTATAATCCATCAAGTAGGTAGACGGTCATATGATTTAAATATGATTCAACTCAAACCTCGAAATTTCGAGATTGAAGTTGAAATTTTTTTAGTTCAAAGTATATTCGCAACTATTATTGTTTCATCAGTGATGCTAGGCTGAACCACTGAACTGTGCCAAAAGAAACAAGTCTGAAAAAGAGGGCAATGCCATCTTCCCTTACGAAGAGTCTGTGTGGTCGATGGAAGGCTCAATTTCGAATATCAAAGATGAACGTGAAAAATAAATCAAGGACAGAAACAATGAATATGAAATGTCACTTCTAGTGACACATTGTTTAATTTGGTCAAGTATTCGATTAGTTACTATGATATCTAACAAAGTCATGGAATCAAGTGATTCTTGGAAAAGAAGTTCAACAATATCCACTGAATATTACGACCATATTTAGTGTATGACTCATCTGGTGGTTCTATATAATAACAAATCACCACTAAAACATTTTTATTCAGATTCAGATGGATTAACAATAATAATCCAGTTTGTGAAATGTACTTGTTTTTGAGGTGGTCGAACGAAAGTGAATAGTTTTTACGATTTGAAATATTTATCGGTTTCAATAATTTTCCACATTTGATTTGAAAACTTACTTAGTAATATATTCTTTCAGAAATTTAGAAGAAGGGAAAGTTCCAATACAAAATTCCATAGTTCCACAGTTATTATTTGATAAATTGAAATCATTTAATATCAATTTAGAATTATGTGCGATTTGTTTCAAATATTCTTTTCGAAGCTATGAAAAGTTATGTAATTGTATTGTCTGAGTCTCAGTTCAGTGGGGGAAATTGGGACCAAGATAGATCAACTTGAAAGGAAAGTTGAATTTTGAATTACTATTATAATCACAAAATTCCAAATTCACTTGAAAAAACATCAATTTTCAACTATTTATTGAACTTCATAGTTTTTATGGATAAACTCCACAGTTTTTTTACAAAAAATGTACTACCGAATAATCGAATGATTCAACTGTTAATATGATATCAGTTCAGTAATCTTCTTCGTTTTATTTATTTTCACATTGTTTATTAAAAAAAGTCTATTATACCTACATTTTTAGATTCACAAAAATGTAGCTAATACTTCTCTGTGAATTTGAAGGAAATGAAGTGAAACAAACTTTGTGAACATTAATTATTTCAGTCCTTTATAGTTTCATTTTCTTGTAATAGGCAATTATATATACGGAAGATTCTCGGTTGTAACCACTGAACCTTCGTGAGTTCCATCATATAATACAATTTTGTTTTGAATTATTTAGCAATTGTAAACAATAGTTAAGTTTAAATTACTGTTTATCAATTATTTATCATTCTCACGATTGTTTTTCCGTTTTCCATTCTTCAGTTGAAGCAAAACATTTTCGAGAATACTTATTTTTTACTTTCAATAGAGTTTTATTTTCCACATAGATCAAGTGAATCAAGCTTTGTTGTGCACAATTTGATGTCACCTAAATTGGATTCACTTATACGAGCATTTCTGTTTTCATTCGAATTTACAGAATAATTATTGAAACGTATGCTTGATATAGTGCATTTTTTATTAGTCCTAGAAAACTTCTGATTCAACTTGAGTTGAAATATTATTCTTCTGTTTCAAACGTTTCATTATGATGTGATATTACAGTCTGTCTCTAGTTGCTACTGATGTTGCTTCAAATACTAAAGCTTATCTTATTGTGATTATTATTTGCTTATTGTGATGCAATTTCTAGAGATTATTACAGACCACTCTCAACGAATCCGGTGATGATCAAATAGACACTACTACCAGATTTTTTTAAAGTTTTTATTTCTGAAAATGATTGTATCAATATTCATACAAGGGAACGATTTATGCGTAACATAATACTTCACATACATTTTGTAATGATCTGTAGAAATGTACGCGAATTAACTATCAACGGCACTAAACTTGCTTTTTTAAAAATACTTTCATTGTTACAAACTTATAGAAATACAAAAATATATGAAATTATACGTCTTGTTGCTTTGAGGACTGAAATCTGACTGATTCTGGATGCGAAGCTTCGAAGATGTGCGCTCCTGTGAGAACTGTCTTGTCAGCATCTGGAACAGGGTGGTGGTACTGCTAGGTCAGCGGGATTGCCCTAGGTGGTGAGATAATTAGCGTCACAATACAATATTGTGACAAAATATAAAGTAATGTGACGCGTATATACATTATTGTAACATGCCTTTTGCTATACCATGGCATCTTCAGGCGTGAGAAATCGATATTGTGACAGTATATAAAGTACTGTTACACGTATAAAGGTACAGTATTGTGACACATGTTTCGATATACAATAGCTTCTTGAGGCATCACACTACAATATAGACAGTATTCTGACAGTATATAGAGTATTATGACACGTTTATATAGTATTGTGAAACATGATCAGATGTACAATAACATTTTCTGACATTACAATACAATATCGTATCAGTATACACAGTATCGTGATACGTATATATAGTATTGTGACACGTGTTTCTCTGTACAATAGCATTTTTGGGCTTCACAATAAGATATTTTGATAGTATATCTGTATATACTATCTATATATACGCAATACTGTATTGTGACACATGTTTACCAATACGATAGCGTTCTGAGGCGTCAAAATACAATATTGTGATAGTATATTGTGATACGTTTAAACAGTGTGGTCCAACGAAAAGTATGCTCTTTGCTTTTCTTTTTTTTTGTAACTTAACGCAAAAATGTTCGGACAGGTGAATTTTGCTTTTTAGGGGGACACATTTTAGATGTATTTTGCTAACTGTGCCTTCAACCCTCTAGCGAGGGTGAGTAACAACCCTAAAGTTTTAAATGGAAAGTGAGGTCGAGTGATATATCATTCAAAAGGAAATAAAATTATTTTTCCAATGATACCTAATTTGTTGTATTTCACTCAAACATCTAGGTATTATGAAGAAAAACATCTACAACCCAGTACTTTGAAATGTGTAATTGACTTAGTAGAATCCTACTTCAGCAAGTGCTGAAAATGTGACCCATTTGCTTTCAATCAATAATACAGATTTTGTTCAAATCTATTCCTAACATTCTGTAGCATATCAGGTGTTATACTTATGCACTCTTCTGTAATTCGTTGGCGAAAATCTTCTATGGACTCGGGCCGCGTAGCACAAACATTTATTTGTCAAGTGTCCCCAAAGGGAAAAGTCTAAAGGCGTGAATGTAAATATCAGTAGCAATATTTTAAAACAGCTGGTGACTACTCCGGTTGATCCAGCGGTACCTACTTCTCATTATATACAATTCTATATAATTATTTTCTTCATGCCTGTAGATTCCATAAAAGTTTGTGACATTATTGCGAATTTCTCAGATGAAATAAATAACAAGACGTTGAAGAATATGAAAGAGGGATCAGCAGTACGTCTCACCAAAATGATAAATAAATGTTTTGAGACAAGTGTATATCTCGAGAAGCTCAAAGTCAGTAAAGTGACCCCTGTATCCAAAAAGGGGACAAAAATGTGTGGACTTGCTCTCATAGTCCCAGATTGGATTCAGACAAAATCTATCTAATTCTATCTCATGCCATATTTGAACTGGTGAAAGCCACGGTGGATTCCTTCGAGAGGGGGGAAGTACTCAGAGCCGTATTCTGTGATCTCTCGAAGGCATTCGACTCAACTCGAATTAGGGAAAAAATAGCAGATTCGATCGATTCTTACCTATCCGAACGAAAGCAGGTCGTGGATCAAAATAGTGTGATATTTCCAGCACTGAGTGTAACAGCAGGTGTGCCACAGGGGTTAATCTTGGCACTCCTACTATCCCACATCAAATTAGCCCTCTGAATACCATTCAGTATGCCGATGATTTCACTTTTTATTGAAAATATTTTTGCAGTCCACAAGTTATGCTTGAATATCAAAAAAATTAAACAACTACTTTCACACTGAAAGAGCTGAAGGAAAGTAAAAAAGTTTTTGGGGATAACGCTGGAACATAAACTCAATTGGAAAAACTACATCAAAGATCTCTCTACTAAGTTGTCCAGCACTCTTTACCTGTTTTGTAGAATCAATGAATTTGTTCCCTTTTATGTTTCGAGAGCAGCTTAGATGGGGCTGTCGTATGGATTGGGTTTTCGGCAACTTTCATTTGATTGGGAAAGGGTCAAAACACGAAATAACACCCCTAAAGTGAATCGCAACCATGAATATTTGACCAGAGATGGCCACAATCTTCTTATGCCACAACATCGACTGGCGATTACTCATAAATGCTCTTTTACTGTGGTGAAAAGGTTTCTCAACCATCTACCACCAAATATGAGGAAATTACATATGAATAAATTCAAAAAAGTAAAAAAGAGCTGTTGGTTGATCTCTGCTCTTATGTTGTTGGTGAATTTTTTAAATACAAGTTTTAGTACTTTGCCTTTTTAATGTCTGTTTTGTACTGTATTTATTCACCTCAACGGTGGTTTGTCTATTGCAGTGATTATAAGCAAATAAATTCATTGATTGATTGATTGATTGATGGAGAAGTTTTCTGGTCAAGTAACCATTTGAATCGTTCCTTGTACATTTTTTGAGTGGCCTCGTTCCAAAAGATGAAGATTCAATATTACATATTTTACATTGTCACTGTCAGTTCAGCTTAAATAAATAGTTAATTATCCCACTTTGACGAACCAAGAAAAGTATGAGTATTCATTACTGATAACAGCATTCGAACGAAAGTTTGACAATCGAAATTGAACTAGCGTTTTTCTGGGATATACTTCAAAAAAATGTTTTGTATCGAAACGTCTGTAAGTTTCCTCTCAGATTGTGGATAAAGCTTCCTAAATTACCCTCCGGAAATCTCCCAGATTCTTCTTCCCCCTTCCCTACGAATGAAATGCGAAGCGTTCAGTAACTGTCATCTCAGTTACAATTTCCACGATCATAATGCTGCTTGTATCAGTGGAATTGCAAACGACAATCCTCGGAAAAGTTTGAAAGAGTTTTTATTCATTCTGTCAACCAAAATGTCCTACTATTATCCCATTTTCCCAACAAATGGTGTATCCTCAACGAATCTAGATGGATTTTATTAATATTCAGTCATGTACATTTGCACTTATACTTGAAATTTGAGTGTCTTGGTATCTGTTCAGTTTTGGAATGGCTCTTTTGAATAAATCAATATTTTTCCATATTCCAAATAGTTATTTGAAGTAATTGTGGAGTATCAAATTGGTTTCTGTTACGTTTTACAGATATTAAAATAGTTGTTTATTATACAAGTGAAAAAGTATTAGATTTCAGCTCGATCTAATACTTATAGCGTTGCTAGGAAACCAATCAATGGAAAATCAAATCTGTTAATTTAATTATGTGATTTGATTTGAAAATTGCGAACTTAGTGGATAGTACTTATTTTGAAAAATGTCTAATTCCAAGTTTTCTCTGATTCCACCGGAGTTAGTAGAAGCAGCGAAGGTAGCGTCACAAAAATTATTGCCAGCTAAATCGTGGAAAATTTATGAAACCGCGTATTCAAGATTCATGGAATGGAAGATGAAAAATACATGCAGTTCTTTCTCGGAGACGATGTTATTTGCTCATTTTTCGGAACTTGCACAACAACAAAAGCCATCAACAATGTGATCAAATTATTCAATGATTAAAAATATGTCACAATCTAATAATAATGTAGGCATTTCAAAATATTTCAAACTAATTACATTTCTGATGAAACAAAATGGGAAAGGTTACACGCCCAAGAAAGCTGGGTTATTCACGAGTACACATATAAGTGACTTTTTAAATAATGCTCCCGATGAAGTTTATT
>WOGP01009595.1:0-10664 GCA_015342065.1 Leptinotarsa undecemlineata | reverse complement strand
TATCAGGTCATCTAGCAGTCCACGTTTGACTATCTACCGGATTGTTGACCTGTCGTCTGTTCTTCCGGAATGGACGAAATTACCTGGCGGCTTTTTGTTATGTACACTACCGGTAGTTGTGAATTTGGATACAAGTTCCCTCAAATATTTTCTACAGATAGGACAATTCGGAAAATGTTCATTGAAAATCCTTTGGGTCTCATGAAAGTTACGCGTCGCATCGTATTTTTCTTCCAATTGACAATTTTAGTGATTGTTGACGTGGTACCATTCTACTAAATGGGAATATTCTAGCTGAACAATGATGTTCATTGCCGTACTGACATTTTTGTTGACGTGGTACCTTCCTACTAGTAAAACCGAGTAGTAAATGAGAATAGTCTAACTGAACAATGATGTTCATTGTCGTACTGACATTTTTTTAGTTTTTATAAACATAAAATAACGCACCAAACCCTATCGGGTTGTTGCCATAAACAGTGTTTGTTTTCAGAAAATTATGAAATGTTCTGCCATTTTGCAGTAGGTGAAAATATTGACTTCATAATCTAAAGTTGTGAAGTATTCGTCAGAAGCTTCAAAATGATGTATCACAAGACCCCCCATTCCATTAAATTTTTTCCCAGATGGCGCCCGATCGCCATCTTGAAAGTGTCATCTATCAACATACCTAGGCTTCCAAATTTCAAGGATATTTTTCTTATATAGCCCCTTCTTATCTGAATGAAATTTTACCCCTTTCATCAATTTAAGAAAGAAATAAATTCACAGATGTTTATTGCTCAGTACTAATATAAAAAAATTTAAATTCAATGTATGATAGTGCAATGAAATTGTTAAATTGGCCAAAATAATGACAAAAATATTAAGCGTTATAAGCAACTATTTGATGTGTTATTTTTTCTCTTCTTTATTATTGTTATGATAGTAAATAAGTATGTTGATAATGATTTTCTTATACTCACTGTATAATTTTTGGGAGGGGTGAAAGATAGCCTTTGGCTAGCCCTTTTCCTTTCATGTTAAAATGTATATTTATGCATAATAAACGATATTATTATTAATAATTTCACTTCAAAATAAATATTGTATTTATTCATATCAATTTCATCATCCCAAATTTCAATTTTTGGAGTTGACCCGTTCAAAAAATATAAGGGGAGGGAACATAAAGAAAAGCACTGTATACCCTAATAATTTTTCAGAAGCCAATTGTGTTAATGAGTTCTTAGTCAAAGGGTAAAGTATGCAATTTTCAAATGTAAATTTTTATATTTGATACGTACTGAAAGAATATCAGTATATCTGTATCTACAAATTTAGGTATGTGATGAAATTGATCGATGATGAAAAATCATAACTTATTCTACACCACAATATTAGTTTCACTATTGTATAATATCTTTCTTAAACCGTGTCATACTGACTTAATTATATTCAGTATATGCTTTATATAATATCAATTTGAATCTAAGTTTAGGTAAAAAGTAACTGAAATGTTCAAACAATATATAACAATATTTAGGAACCCGTTAATATGAAATGGACAATGTATGCTACATATAATAACAATGTAAATCATTACTATCGTGTCTGCTAAAAAAATAAGGTGAGTTGTCTTTTGCCTCAAGTGATAATCATTTATTTATCAGTTTCTATTTTGTCCTACAGGTATAATACCTGAATTATACCTTCAGGTATGATACACTTATTATAGCGTTTTATCCAATCCTCAGAGCAGTTCTCATTTTGGTATGTCCTTGAGCTCTCCCAGCGATTCGGTTTCATCTCCTCAATTGTCGGAATACACCGTCCTTTCAGGAAAAGATAAAATTCGCATGAAGCCAAATCTGGTGAATACGTTTGCTGCGGCCTGATTAGAATGTTGTTTCTGGCTAAAAATTACTAACAAGCAATGACGAGTGCGCAGGTGTAATATTGTGATGCAGTACCGGAAGTTTCTTTCGTATTGCTTCTCGTAAGCACTACATAATTTCAAGATGATACTTCTCATTGATCGTATGAACATTTGACAATAATTTCAGGAGCAATACGCTACAAGAATCGAAGGAAAAAGTGATAACACTTCGGCATTTGATCCAAGTCGGCGTGATTTTTATCTTGGCTCTCCATTGGGATTATTGGACTATGGGCTTAACCATTTATCCATGACTCGTCACCAGTTATGACCATTTTAAGCAAATCTGAATCTCCGTTGACGTCATTCAAAATTCTTTAACGATGCTCATGCAACGGTTATTTTGGTCAAAATTCAGCAATTTTGAAACGAACTTCGCTACCACACGCTTCATGCTAAAAAGTTTCGGAAATATTTCATAAAATGAGCCAACCAATATGCCAACATCCCCAGCATCTTCTCTAATAGTGATTTGGTGATTCTCCATAACAATTTCTTTCACAACACTTGCATCGGTTGATAATGTGCTGGGGCGTCAAGGGCATGCGTCGTCATTCACATCGTCACGAGCTTCTGTGAAACGCTCGTAACATTTTTTTGACTCGGAGTACAATGAAAATATGCCACTGTCAACATTGTGAGCATTTGTAAGCACTTGATTTCATGTTCTGTATAAAATTCTAAGCAAATTCCTTGAATCATTGTTTCCGATAGCAGAATATCGCCGAACTCACACTTGCATTTGCAACTTTTACGCCTTTCAACAACAAACCAAACATTTTAACCAGCTGAATCTGTAAACTTATGTTCGAAACGAGTGATAGTTAGGTTAGATCCAAATTGGGTGGGTATACTCGATTATCCACTACAACCCGCAAAGGTTTATTGAGGCTCAAACCTACTCATATTCTACCAAATAAACCCAGCTTCTCAACGGAGCTGATTAGTTTGTATGGTTTTTCAGGTCAAAGGGTAAGAGTACGGCTCTGTACTGTGAGAATACGGCTAAAAACCTGATTCGGTCCTCAGCGGGGCAGGCACAAAATTTGTGCTGTTTCATCTTTTTTTTTTGAACAGAGGTGACACACACTATCTTTCCACAGTCCTACTCTCTGCATATAATGATTCAGATGACAGTGACCTGTAAGAAGGTCTGTTAGACATCGTAGTTCAGCCTTACTGTAGTCCAACAACTGTTTGGTATCTAGCTTCGAAGGGTGAATAAATGCCTTGGAGTGTACCAACATAAAAAATCGCTAATCGAATGTATGTATCCTGCAGAATTTGAACATTCATTATATTTTTTGGACAGTCGTGTGAAAGATTGGGTTTGGAAACTGTTCTGTGGAAGCCTTAAAATGAGATGTTACTTGAATAGAACTTTGGGCATTACTATAAAAATAACCAAACATAGAATTCGCTGAAATAACTCTAGATGGCAAATACGATTTCCATCTGTATCTTCTCGAAGTTTGCTCAAAAATATATTCATATTTTTTCAGTTATTAAACCTTTTCTGCAATAATATTTCATGTCACACAGCACATTTTGATTTCAATGATTCAATTCAATGTAGACAGACGAGTTTTGCGTATTGCTACATCAAAATAACTTTTCATCAATAAATTAAGTATACGAATTGTCCACTGGCTTCGTTCGCAGAACTTCTTGAGGTTCGATTAAAGCAAATGCTTTCCGTCGAAATGATCCTCATAATATCTCAGAAATTATTGACCATTCCTTGACATGCCACTGAAGATCGACCAATATGACACAATATTTCCCCGAATCGTCGAATTCCAAATCCGCCTAAAAGCCGATTCCTAAAAACGATTATCGCTTGAAGTTATTGATATTGCTTTTATACATTACCAAACCGCATTTAGATTATTCCTGCTCGCACTACTTTAAATATTATCTCGAATGGTGCCAAGAACGATTAGGTACCTAACTAGCGATGACTGAAGTCGGAAACAGTTATTAGGTGGAGGAATGTTCTGCGAGTTTATTGAAGTGGAGGTGAAGTTTGAGACGCAAGACAGACCAATAATGACTGTTTTCTACTATTATTGTATACGACCTAATAGTCCGGTCACCAAGCTGAATATCAGTAAGATTGTTTAAAACATGATCAAAAATAAAATTTTTAAGCTTCCCATCATTTCTCTATATGGAAACAATTTTATTCAAGTTCAAAGGTCAAAAAAATTTGATTTTCACAATTTTCAGCAAAACGGTAAGATTCATCATAAGAATACTTTGAAAAAATGTAGATCATAAAATTGTCTACAAAAAATGGATCCATACTTTTTTCCTACGAGCCACCGTTTTTGAGATATAACGATTCAAAAAGTGGTAAAAGTTGCAATCGTCACATTATACACATGTTTCGACGTCATCTATGAGGTAGTATACGTAGCGCTTTTTTTAACGTGGTTTCTCCAGTAACCCTATTCCACGGGTCAGTGTTGATCCCGTTTGATTTGAAACTATTGAAAAATGATGGATATTAGCTGAGATTGAAAAGATAAAAGCAATTTAAGTTGAAAAAAAGTAGTGAAATTTAATCGTTCGAGTCGTAACTTTAAAATTCTCCGTCTTGATCTTTTTGTTCTTATTAGTCTTGCTCTTTCGTTTCTTGTTCTTGTTCCTCCCGTTCTTATTGATCTTCATTCTGAGTTATTGCTCTATTAACTACGTTAATAGCGATGTATCGCATGTCGCCTCGTTTGAGTCAATCGGATCCTCCACTGTTGGTGATTCAATATTAGAGCCTGATCGGCATTGACAATGTATACATGCCAGATAACAAAACATTTCGACTTTTTTGCAATCATATTCAGCACTGCACTCCTTTTTGCAGTTGCAAAAAATTGTATTCAGCAGTTTTTCCGGCGCAAGTCCAACCCCAGTTTGTAGGATCTAGCTGATAACCCAGCCACACTTGGTAATATACCCGAACAAGATTTTGATGAGCAGCATCCGAGGTTGACAAGGTAATTCTACTCGTCTTTTACTTTTGGTATTTTAAACGAAATATGCATATCTATACTTATCTAAGCAGATAGCTTTTTTAGGAGCTACGTACATAGAAAGAAGAAAGCGAATGCCGTTAGTAATAATTTTTTATCGAGTTTAATTACTATTTTTTAAAAATTCAGCACATTGAAGTAAATTTTGTTTTTCAAACATTTTGAAAACTGTTATTTTACCCCTCCTATACAATACAGATGTCGCATCACAGCCAGTTATTGCGTGAAAAATAGCACATGATTTCAACACTTTACAAAAGTAGATAAACTTTTCAATGAATATATTTCCGATTGATGGTGAACTTTTCCTGGTTTTAAGAAAAGAATTTTTTTTTTCAGTTGACGTTCGAACAGTGAACGAGTGAGTCTACATCTTTACCAATAACAAAAGTTGTATTCGTCAAATTGAATTGCTCCACTGCTGTTTCAATTATCAATACAGCCGCATCATTATTATCTTGTTTTGCCAATGTTTTGCCAGCAGTAAGTTTTTTTTTCAACATTAAAATTAAACGAGACGAATGGAGAGTATTTGTAAGAAATTTTTGTTGACTGATTGGAACTGTCATATTTTAATCAAATAAAATATCAATTGATGTAGGTGTAGCTGAAGTTCGACGACGTTGTTCTGCAGCTTTGGTATTTCTCGTGCAATCATTAAAGCCATCAAATTCGACAGTTACTCTAGAACCAAAATGTCGTACTGTACTGTCCGTATTTATCTTAGATAACCTTGAATGTTCCTTCGCTATCCCACACAACGCAATGATGTATGTCGCATTTGTGTTGTTAATATCAAAATTTACCTTTTCGAAACAATCGTAACTGACAGACTTCTGTGTTTTACGCATCCCAATGTCATTATGACGAATACAACTTTCACAACTTTTTGAATCGTTATATCTCAAAAACGGTGGCTCGTAGAAAAAAAAATATTGCTACATTTTTTGTAGAAAATTTTTGTGTGGACTATTTTTATGATAAAATTTACCGTTTTGCTGAAAATTGCGAAAAACTAATTTTTTTGACCGTTGACTTTCAATAAAAAAATTTCCGTACAGAGGAAACTTTTAAATTTTATTTCAAATCATATGTTGAACGATCTTACTGATTTTGAGCTTGGTGGGAATTTAGGTAGCTTCACTATTATTTTTGGTCTAATTTGGGCGGACTATAAACAACCAGGGTAGGTCATCGAAAACCACAAGGCTTGATACCTGAAAAAAAATGTTTGAAGAAATTTTAAATCACTTTCTCGTTTTTGGCAGGATGGAGAAGCTTCTAAGATTGAGGCAAGCAAAAAAGTTGAACATTATGGGCCTGCAGGAAGAAGAAATGGCACTAGTCGTGATATACGAATGCGAAACGTTAGCAAGGCTAACTGCATCTCCCCCATGGAAGTCGCGGAAATGAGAAACCACAGGCTATGAGCTCTAACACAAATAATCTGAAGGACTTCAGTCGAGTGACCAAGAGTCCCACTGAATTGACATCCTTTATGGTATATCGTGACTTGGAAACCTGTCGTTCGATCGATTACATACATCTTGTGATGAATGTAGAAGAGCACCGTCATGTTGAAAGGTCACTTTCCTTTTCAATATATGCAGGATCAGTCTGTATAATATAATAATATTAGTAATAGTTGGGTGGGGAGCATATTATACAGCATGGGGTACCAAAAACTAAACAGTCGAATATCCTCAAAATGCTTCGATTTGTAATCGAAGGGGGATATCTTTCTATCATAACCTCACCAGTCAGACCTCTATTCCCACCCCTTGGTCAGTATCACTCAAACAATTTCAATGGGAAAAGTAGTAAGGGCAACACATCATCAAAAAGGTAATTTCATTAGTAATTCGGTCATGCCAATTTTCGCTACCTAACTTTCTATTTTGTTGCCCTCTTGCGGGAAAAACTATTTCATATTCCAAATTGTATTACTTCATTTGCGGGCTAATTTGCCATAAGTTTGGTGACAATGCATTATGGAATTCTACTAAGGGAAAAAAACAAAATGGCGATTCCATTGTTAGTGACGACAATCATGACGATTAAGATACATTACGGGCAAATAAAGAACAATCGTTCTGAGAACACGCTGAAAATAAAAAATTACCGTTTCCCATTATTCATTCACTAATTGCAGGACTTGTTCGACCAATTTTGTTGTACTATCCTTTGCTGTACATACTAGCTCCATAGCTTCATAGCATAGTTTTCGTGTTTTTGAAATAGTAAACAATTCAAATAATTTTCGAAAATGTCTCAATGGATGCTATGCCTATGGATGATAAAATTATTTATGTTTTTGAATTTTTATTTGCCGTTGATGAAGTTATCTTAACAAATCAGAAATGGGCAGCCGTTATTTTGTATATTAGCAGTTTACGAGTTATGAGAAATTTACTATGTTATGAAAAACAGGATTTTCGGTTGTTTCTTCTTCAATTGATTTTTGAAATAATTCAATGTGAAAATGTTATTGATGATACTGAATCTGCAGTGATTCACTTCTTTATGGATTCACCACCTTCCACAATCTTAAGAAATCAAATTAATAGAGAATCTGATTGAAGTGCGATTTATGTTAACCCCAAAAAGTTAATGCGTTATATACACAACTGAAGTGACCAAGTATCCATAAAGTTTGCCCACAAATTCAGCCTCAAATTGATAACGTTCTGTTAAACCATTCTTTTTTGTTTTCTATTTCTTAAACAAAATTAAAAGCTTTCTAGACGTAGTCTAAATTTTCTCCTGCTGATACTTACTTGGTAAACGAAACGCGCGTCCAAAGACAGAAATTTTTGTTCTTGTGGAAAAAATGTGTTTTCAATTGATTATTTCTACGTCAGAGGTTCCAAATTATGTTATTAAGAACGCCTCAATCGGAAACAAACAAGAGTAAGAAACATTCACTATTCCATGAGAGATGTTTATCCATAAATTTTTATTCATATCAACCCCGTATATACCTACGATTTATTGAAAATCAACCTCAATACGCTCTTAGATCGCTGAACTGAAGAAAAAAAAATGTTTTTCAATGATGATAGCTTCAACAACTGAGATGTAGAGTGGGTGGATTCACAAAAAGAAAGTATGCACTGTTTGAATACAAAATCGCAATTTCTGAAAAAATTCCACTTAATCGATTAGTAAATCTTGACTGAGTTTTAACTAATTCAGAGATACTATCGGACATTAAAATCATAGTAGTTCTTCTTATATAATATCAGGAATAACCAACGTATTCAGCGCTACTTCCAACGCATCACTAATTGAAATATTGTTGAATATTTTTTTCAATTCTCACCATGAAACACGGCATGAATACATTATCTGCATCAAAAATGTAACAAAACGAAATGGAACATTTGGTATTCTCCAATTCAATATGGCTACTTTACTGTAATCCACATAGCAACAGGATCTATAATCTCTGGAATAATTCACAAGCTCTCATAATTATTCCAGCAGCAATGACAATCCCATTCATGACATTTTATCACTGAACGTTCCAAATGGAATAGATGCTCTCGTGTCCTATTATTTCACATCTGAATGGAATGGAAAACTCATAATATATCTCCAGTTGCTCTCATCAAAATATAAATTAAAAAATGATCGAAAAGTTTTACCAAAATGAAACATAATCGATTCATTTGCGATTTCACTTCCGAAACAAATTAAATAAAATCTTATAAAATCATAGTAACTGAACGAATAAAATGAATGAACGTTTTGGTGATTACAGCACTATCTACAACAAAAATGATCCTCAATTGATGTTAGTGGAGTATGGTACTCCATACTCCACAACCATGAAATGAGATTTTTGTCTGAACCTGATGGAGAAATATTAAACTTTTATCTTGCCATGTGAGCTTGCCATAACAGAAGTGTTCTTTTTGGATTGTCCTGAAAAATATTCATTCACAAATTGGCTATTGAGCTACTGGAGCTTCGAAACTTTTCGAAAATTTTGAATCAAGTTTTGGAACTTTTGAAAAAATAAATAACTATAACTATACCTCTGTCTGATGAATCGAAATTGTATTTCAGTGTTCATCTGGTTTGAATTGTGATATACTGAGAGTGTATTTGAAAACTCTCCATTCAAACATTTTCAGTTTTTCATGAAATATTTTTCCACAATACTTGAGTGTTTCTTCTGGTCTTGGCTCCATTGGGCTCCTCCATTGAGACGATTGGACTTGTGTTTCAATGTCATAATCATATGTCCATGATTCGTCACCAGTTATGACCCTTCCTAGCAAATCAGGATCGCCGTTGATATCATTCAACAAGATCGAACTGATCTTTCTCTTGAAGTTTGATCTTTCAGTAATTTTCACTACTACACCAAAAGTTCCGAACAGTGCATCACAAGTATATTTATTGTTGGCATTCTAGGAAACATTTCCTACAAGGGTGAGCGGATAACTTATTGGTGGTTTTTCAAAAAAAACAAGAACTTAATCCAAACATGATTCACCACATCCTCGACAGAAACTTCTTGAACGGGTTATTATCAACCAAGTATACCCTAACAGTAAGGATATTACTAACGTCTACAAAACACCCACATAATACACATGAAAATCATCAGATGAAATTAAAAGACCACTAAAAAAGATAAATAGCATGTAAGACTATTAACTCATTAGGTTGATATTTCGATAATAACAAGTAAAACAAAGACAAAGATAAAAATCCGGTGTCTTCAAGCTAACAAGTGGACTAGAGAATTTCCAGACATGAAAGAAGTTTTTAATCGGAGAAAATTAAATCCATCTATCTTTGCCACCTTTAAGAAAACAATCACGATTTCAACATAAATTGTGACTTACGAATATCATATATAGAAAATAAAACCGGCTGGAATCCCTGGAAATCAATGAACTCAAACATTCAAATTTTCTTTTGAACGATTCTTTTGAATTCGATTTCATAATGTGCCAAAAATTAATATATTTAAAATTCACCTATTTAGGTAGAAGTAATATTGCATAGTAATTTTGAAGCCATACATTTTTATTGAACGGTAAACCGCTTAGTAACGTAACGCAACACATCGTGAGTATGTCTGGCTTCCCTTTCTCCTCACTCTCACAGCGCTATCGCGCTAGTCGTATATCGGACGTGACTCAGTATTCAGTGGCGGTTTTTTGATATAATAATAATAATTATAATAATATGCTTTATCATAAGACATAGTCTTGTAGACAAAAGTTTGTGTAGAACATATTTATAAAAATACAATACATACAAACTGAAATTGAAATAAAAATATATACCCTTGGGTACAAACCATGTTTAAATGGAAGATATAAGAGATATGTATATATAAAAGAGTAAAAGTAAAATTTATAAAAGAATAAAAATAAAAAGTAACAACTTAAGAGCTCCTTAATGAATAAAGATAAAAATAAAAAATATACGTAAGCCAGCTAAAAGCTATCGTTAAAATATTCATCCAATTTAAAGAAATAATATAATGTTTAGTCATTATTTTGAAGGAATATATGTTTGATATTTCTTTGTTTTCCATCGGTAAAAGTTGTAAAATTTACTAGATAAAAAAGTATCATTTCTCTGTCCTATTTTTTTTCTGGCTGGTTTAATTTTCAGAGAATTATTCGCTTTCAGACGAGTTTGGTAGTTATGGCTGATGAGTGGAAGATTAAATCTGTTTTTGAATTGTC
>WOGP01009594.1:0-10664 GCA_015342065.1 Leptinotarsa undecemlineata | reverse complement strand
ATTTACAAGCATAAAGAATGTGGTTGCTACCTGTTAAATGATCAAATCGATTTAATTTACTTTCCGGTTTTTAAATTGGCAAGTCCGCATTGTGAACTGTAAATTCAGGTACCTGAATGGTATATATTAATGAGTCATTGTTAGTTTATTGCGTAAGTAAGTTTGAAAATGTTCATATAGGACGAAACTGCAGTAACGTTAGTTACAATTAAAAGTGGTAAAAAACATAAAAATTTTTCATTTCTCTTTTCATTATGATTTCCTACCACGTAGTAACGGCTACATATATCAATTTATATTCAACGTTTCTTGCAACCAACAATTTTCCCTCAAAATGAAAACTTTCTATAAGACCAATTTTTATAAAGGGTAAGATTATCAATCAATGCAAAGAATTTGGTAAAGCGTAGTGCAGCGGCACTTGTGGTCAGTCTGTGACACTAGCGCAGTTACTGTACACTTTTCAATAAAGCAATTTGAACCTTATGTCCATACATAAGTTTTAATTTGGTATTTCAATGCACAGATACATTATAATTTGAAATTAGACATACAATTTAGGAACCCTCCGGCCTCTCGTCACACTACGTTAACCCCCTTCCTATCCCTTAATGTGTGAAGTAATTTATGGTTGACACCTATTGAAATTTTCAAATATAAAAATCTATATTTTTTCAACTGTGCTTCCAGAAAAAAGCAGACAAACATGTTGAAAAAAAAAATAAGAACTCAATATTATGTTTATTTCCAAAGCATTACAGATATATTGGTTGATATTATTAAGTATCTACAAGATCTAATACATCGAATAAGAATATCATTACATAAGAATTATTTCCTAGGGACGCTAATAAAATAATCAACAAATCTATAGATACAGTTAGTACAAATCAACAAAATTATAATCTTAAAGCTAATAAAGTAGATATTACCAAAAATTCTTTCTGTAGTTTAGTTTCAAATCCATTTCAGCAGATTCTTAGAACATCCCAAATGATAAACACTCTGATAGGACTACTGTGTAGACAGTGGTTTGAATCTTTGAAACACTCATTGCAGGATTAACAAAGAAGTGAACAAAACTAAGGTCAAGTTCACTTTTTGAGAACAGAAAATCATCAAAACAAAATTATTTCAGAGATTTTATTTCACCTAAGAAGTTAGAAATGATGTATTCACTATAGAATTTGAATTTTAGTTTTACGAGCTGAAGTATCATAAAATATAATTGAAAGAAAACTCATCCAACTTCAACAGTAAGCTTCATTAACATGAAAAAAAATTTACAAAATGAAGTGAATTTGTCAAAACTATATCATGATCTTGTTACCAGAGTTATAATACAATTTCATCGTAGTTTAAAAACATACTATTCATAAATGTAACCAAAACTTATCCCAAAACTTTTTTTAACAACTGTATTAATCCCTATCACGCTCCCTCTTTTTATCGCTTGAACCTGAATGACGAGAATGAGATCTACGATCGCGATCACGACTTCTTGATCTGAAAAAAAAATTGATATTTTCAAACTACATCATAAAACAATAACAATACATTTTTTATGCACCTCGACAAGACTGAATATTAGTGCACTCCATTCTCTATCTGGTTCAACAAAAAAGTTAAATAACTACTGGAGTATTTACAATTATTCTTCTTTGAGAGTAAACTATTTCTGAGTCTCATTAGTGATCTTTCATACTTATTCCAAACTGAGAAAAATTCTTAGAGTTTTGCATTACATACATAACTTGTGTTCACATAGTTTTCTCATCAGACAAATTTACTTTAAAAAAAATTTGAAATCATTTCTTCCTCAACTATCATATGGGTTGTGAGGTGTTGATATTATTGGTCTGGGTATCTGTTTATTCTCATTGTATGGCAGCTTGGTGGTAACTTAAGTTATCAAGTCTGTGATTAGGCTACAATGCAGCTGATTGAAGTAACCCTTTCTAAAGTAACCTTTTCATTTCTGGGTTTTCTATCTTATTACCTCAAATGTATTCTTCAGTTTCGTAATTTTTGTTAGAATTTTATTGTGATTTATCAATTTTCATATATTCTATTTTATTAAAATGAACGCAAGTGACGATTTTCAAAAGATACAAGAGCTTTTCGATAAAGAATTCAAAGCGGCTAATGTGATATAAGATGCGGTATGTAATGAAGATGAATCTTCTGCAAGTTCTGTTTCAAATATTACATCAGAAAATTGTTAAACGGAATAATCTGAGTTTGAGGAGAATTTGAAGTATACAGAATTGAATAGTTTCTGCACCAGCATTGTAGAACTTGAAGAATCTTTTGTACACGTACCTTTCTTCATTGAATGGTACTGAACATACGATTACCAAATAATGGTGTAATACTAACCTGGATCTATACGACCGGCTGCTCTTGCTTCCTTCATCATCTCTTTCTTTGCGAGGTTCTTTTTCTTTGCGTTCCCTAGACCTTGACCTGTGACGTTTGGATCTTCTGTCCAATTCTCTTCCTCCAACGTAATGCTCACGGTAACGCCTATCGAATCTATCATCTCTGTTGTCACGATCTCTATCTTTACCAGCTCTTTTCTTATCCTCTCTTCTCTTCTCAGAGGTTTTCTAAAACAAAAAGATTTTAATAATCAATGTAAGATTTTTATTTTCTGATTGACTCGGCCGTTACTTGATGAAGGTCCATAGTAAATTTACAAACTACACCAGAAACGATTTGATCTTCACAAATAAAGTGAAATAAATTGGAAATAAAGTTTGTAAATCAAATCATTTCCGATGTAGTTTGTAAAAGTAATATTTTGAATCCAATTTTGTACCTCTTACCTCTAGTTCTGTCAGTTTCTCTCTGATTTTGATGAAACCAAGATGGAGTTTTCCACCAAAATGATCGGCCAATCGTCTGTCATTGTCATGGATACCTAGATACGCCGAACAAACCTCACAAACTCTCAGCTTCTGTTGCTGGTAGCTGCTGGCAGGCATAGAGTTGCGATATTCTTGTTCCGCATCTAATTTCTTTTTCCTCAATTCGTCCACCTATTTGAAAAAAATAAATGAGATAAATTGATGGATGTAGCCGTTACTACATGGCAGGAAATCATTATGAAAAAACGAGAATGGAAACTTTCTATGTTTTTTACCACTTTTATTTGTAACTAACGTTACTGCAGTTTCTTTCTATAAGGACACTGCCTTTGTCTGCTAACAATCCAGATAGGGAAATCAAAATAATGGTTTCAACGCAGATACAATCCAGAAATTAGTCATAAAACAAAGCCGTAAATTCACTTGCAGATCAAACCCAGATGAAACAATCAGAAATCAAGAAATGGGTAATTAACATATTTTGGTAAAAGAATAGAGATGATTGTGTTTCTTCAGAAAAAACAATATGGAAGTGGCATTCAGATCACACGCCAGGTTATCTGATTTCCTTTTCCAAAGATAAAGTGGACAAGTTGGAGAAATCTGGAGTTTATAAGCTTAAGAGATCGTAGTATAAAAGTGTTCAAGTGGGACAATGTGGTCGGAATTTCTCAAAACAGAATGCTGAACATGAAAGGCCCTTAAAACTAGGTAAAAATGATACGTTTTCAAACCATTCCTTGGCATGCAACAAGTTCCAAAATCTAAACGATAGGGAAATTTTGCACTATGCAAGCAAAGATTGGAAACTCAATTAATTGTAATCCTTAGAAATTCACAGCATAAACATTGCGGGTGCAACCTGTTAAATGATCAAACCGACCTAGTTTACTCATCGGTTTTCAAATTAGAGTATCCACATTGTCACAAGTAAACAAAATTCAGGTACTCAATTCAGCTAAGTACCTCTATTATTACCTACAGTGGTGTTATATAAGAGCTAATGTAATCAATAATTTTTAGTTTCATGTATAAGTTTGAAAATGTCCTTATAGGACTGCAGTAATGTTAGTTACAAATAAAAGTGGTAAAAAACAAAGTTTCAATTCTCTTTTCTTCTCAAATGAGATAATAATTCAGGATGACATATTTTCTATATTCAAATTTTTCTTTGCAACTTCATATAAACAAGGCAATAGATATTATTGGACTCTTAAAATAATTCTAAAATATTAAAAATATGACTCTACACCATCTAATGAATACAATACAAATAAGCATAATTAATATTCAAAATACCAAAACTAGTTCAACAGAGCACTATTTTTGTAAAAACAAATCAGTGACACACAATCACAATAGTTCCATTACTTTCGTTTGCAACATAATTTATACTTCAAAAGTGATAAACGAATTACATAATAGTGATAATGAAAGTCTTATAATTTATTACACTGTATTTTCAAGTAGTGCCATAATTTTTTTAAATTTTCAACTTCTTTACACCAGAATATGGTTCTGTCTGTATGTTTGTTTGATAAAATTCGTTTGATAAAATATATAATTTCAATTTTTCTTCATTACCAGCATCTGTGAATGAAATAACTGACTTACTTCCTCCATGAGCTTCATGCTCTCATCTACGAAACCTTCTTCTCCAAGTTGTTCTGCCTTAGCCAACTTCTGACCAATTTGTTCAGCAAGTTCGTGAACGTTGTTTGCTTTCACAGCAACTTCCGCTGATAGTTCCTCCTGGGTTTCAGCTAAACGTTGCTTAGCAGCTTCAGTTCTTCTGTCACAATCACCTATAAAGGCTTGCAAATGTTCCATGGCCTTGAAAATATTTATCTTACAATTGATGCGTCATGAGAAAAATACATTGTTTTAACAAACTAACAAATCATACATACAAGTTGTGGTATGTATGCGACATATAAAAAAAACAAAGAGCACAAATGTATTTAGTTTGGATGAAATATATAGGCATGTAAAAAATTTATGAATATTTTTGATCTACACGTTCAGACGACCATGAAATCATGTAAGTCTAATCTAGATATAATTCTAGGAAAATTTACCACAATACTGTAGGTGATTTGATCATGCTGTAGTTCCTAAGGTAGTCACAAAGTTTTTAAAGACATGATTTTGAATTTCTTGAGTAGATGTAAAGAATAAGTTATCTTGTGTTGAAGCTCAATTGATTTTAGATACTATTCTCACTGCACAATATCCGAAGATCTTACACCTGCCTTGATATGTTCTTCAAATTTCAACTCAATACCATGAATTCATCTATAAATTAGCTTTTGAAGATACCATATTCATGAGAAGTTTATTAATCAAGCATTTGAATGATATATTTTTTCCCACTCTACATTTTGTGGATTAGCAGCTGAAAAACCAGCCAATCCATTTGATCCTTCTATAAAATATTTAGAAAAACTTCTACTCCAAAAATTCTTTGATAGTGGATCTGCTAATTTGAAGTGATCCAAAACCTCACTCTGGGCAGAACATCTAAAATTGACTTGATTTCCTCATGATGAACAGAAAAGGAATTTGATTTTTCAAGAAATTTCAAGATCAATCAGTGAATGTTGAATTTAGGTAGTATGTTAGGTATAAATAATGTAATACAGAAAAAAGTTTTGGTTCTAAGGATAAATTCAAAGATAACATATAAAGTAATATGTCTGGTATATTAATCAAATGGCAGATAGTCTTTATTATTTGTCAAATTTAATATTATTATCAATTCACTTTCGAAACATATGGGCTTATAAAATAATGTTACCCTGCTTTCTCGAAAGATACATAAAATTTGTGTAAATAGAAAATTTTATACTTACATCAAGATCATAGAAGTAATCTTTTGTTTGCTGGGCTTTTTCAAAATCCGCTCTCAATGCCAAATCATGAATTTTGGGACAATCACCCAAGTCCATTCTCTGTCAAAATATACAAAAATTAATTTATAATAAAACAAATTCTGATCAGGATTGTAGAACTCTCCAAAAAATTAAAACCCCTTATCACAATTGCACGTCATTTTTAATGATTTCCAATAGTTTACAACAATTTTTTTGGACATATTGAGTATAACTTAAAAAAAAAATATTAGTTGAAAATTATGTATTATTAATAGGTAATTTTTCAAAACAAAGAACGAATCTGATTGAAAATAATGACACCATAATTTTTCAATAGTGTCTAAGAAATATATTAAATATTGGGATTTTGATATTATTGGTAAATAATCAAAAAGAAAAGCTATGAGAATGCATAGGAAACATATATGTCATAATACAAATAAGATTCAAGATGATAAGATTCAAATGGCTTTTCTGATGAACTTTTTGGAGAGTTTTAAATCGAAATCCAAGAATGATGGGTCATCCAAGGATATTTCAAATTATACACACATTATTATTGTAATGAAATCCAGAATTCAATTGGAATTTCGGAAATAAAATGGGAATCGTTATTTTGTAACACAGTGTTTTTACATAAGTGTTAATATAATTTTTTTTCGTTTCTTCATTTCTATTTATTGCTGTTTTCCTGCCTGACCTCACTGTTCATTAGTGTTATTTTTGTTCTCTTTTTGTTATATATTTCTTTGGTGCTGAACATTTACTATTCATCTAGATGTCACCCCCATTCCCATACCTTTTAGTATCAACATCAGTTTCGATCTTTTTGTAATGTTTCCCCTTAATTTGTTCAACCATAAGGTTTCGGGGTGATTCTGTTTTACATTTCCCCACATTTGGGTTTGGTTACTATGTTTGTCGGATGAACAGAGTTTAGTTATAAGTTTTCTTCGGTTGGTTGTTTTCTCTCATATTCTATCCCATATTTTAACTAAGTTGTTTCACTTGCTATGTTACCAGGTAGTATTTTTCCCTACTTTTCTACTGATATTTTCATATTACGTTAGCTCTTACTATCTAATAACATTTATTTATTGACCCTCTCAAAGTAGGTAACTCATAATATTATTACTATTAGTTCAAAAGGTCTTCACTAAAATTTGTGCACTTTGCAGGAGAGCATGAAAACTAATTATTTCATCCCATTGTTGTTTCATCAGAATAAATTATGAAATTAGACTGATAAATATTAGCAAAGTAATACGCTTTTGCTGTCTTAATGTGCACTTTTTTACATATAACCTTCTTTACTAATGTGATATTCCTCTTTATAATCCTGAGTAATTGTCCACATCTACTTTTGTCATATTTTACCAGGAAAAAATGGACTTTTACCACCAGAAGTAAATAATAAAAAAGAGGAATTTGATTTAGTACACACAAGAAATGGAACACAATTAAAATGAAAAATGTATAAAAATAATATATTAATATAGGCTTTCTTATATAACATTAGAACATAATTAACAAACAGGCACAGAGGACAGATAACGATCTGGGAAGCTGTCTCCATTTATGAAAAACCATAGAATGAAATGAAATTGTATATAAAAAAAAAATTACAATACATGATGCCCATCATCCTTAGAACAAATTATACAAAAAATTCATTATTATGAACACAGTAGGGGAAAATAGCTCAATATTTGTGTAACTGATGAAGTTCAAGACATTTTCTAGTTACACACTCTTAAGAATATGGGAATTTCGATTTGAATTCATTAGTTAATCTCATCTTTTTGTCCATGGTACATCTTCATAGCGTTGAGCAGAATTTGTCACCTAGTATGAATGTCACAAAATGGAAAAAAATTAAAAAACATAGTCAATTTTCCAAATACATGAAAATGTCGCATGTATTGAAGAAAAATTATTTGATGCTAAAAAATCACCAAATGAGTGAGAGTTGGTATGTATTGCAAAATTCAATGTTAATAGTAGGTATAGTGTATTATATGCTTAACTACAAGATAAATAGAGAACAAACACAGTAACATGTCCCAAAGTTTTCTTGTTCCCATATTTTGATGTTATTAATAATGAAAAATTTTTTTTCTGATTGATTTGTCCGTTCTTGATGAAGATCCATAGTAATTTCAAAAATTGCACTTCACAATTTGATTTCCACAAACTTTATTTGAAAAATAAATGTGTAGTTTTTGAAATTGAAATAACGTTGTTCAATTTTTGCACAAAAACCATCTATTACATTTTGAGAATTTATCTATAGAATTCAATTTTTTTCTATCCACAAACACTTCAACTTCATTGACCTGAAAATGCATATTTTAGAATATACCTTATGCCGCTTGTTGTCAAAGTTTATATAGACAAAAACAATGTTATATTATAAAATAAAGTGAACAAATGTGAAAATTTTGTAAAATATAATAATAAAATAGGCAGTTAATATGAATATGAAACCGCGATGCAAACCCTCAAAATACCATTAAAGTGGCAGCAGAACTTTTTAGGTGCTAAACGCAAAATTGCTATGGCACATAAAAGTATCAAACAGTATCATAAAAAAATTTAGTATATTTATTGCATATTTCACAATAAAATGATTTAAAGCCCTTATAGAATAATCATAGCTCACGCCTGAAGAAGTTACTGTACAGTGAAACACCAGTTAAGCGAAAATATGGTAAAGTGTTTATAAATTATGACCGGTTTCGATAATAATGATAGCACACATAGTATGCAAATTTTGAAGCTAACAAAGAAAATTTGTTTATTTATTTATTCAGAGCATATTAGGTTTATCAGTTTATTCAGGGCATATTAGAGTGTATGAATTGAAAATAATTATCTTTCCATTAATATGATTCTCCGGGGAATATGAAAAAACTTATGGTGGATTGCTAATTATACCATCTCCACTAAATGATAATTTGTATTGGCTATTAATTAGTACCAGATCTTATGAACTTTTATATTGAGAGAAACAAATATAAATTTATTAATATCAACATGTAGTCGGTCATACATATTTGCCACACAGGTAATACTTTTCATCTTGATATTATTATAATTTAGTTTGTACACTTTCCAATATTATGCTTTTTTATTTAATATAACTGTGTTCATAATAATCAACAATAGGGTTTGAATTTCAGATACAGTCAGATATTAGTAGAAATAAAAATATAAATTATAAACTTACAATTATTATGGTTAATTCCGGAGAAAAATTGGACTGGAATTATCCAAAGCCTGAATGTTTTTCTTTACAAGTGGAGAAATGTGACTGTCAATAATGGAGAAAAATTGAAAAGAACGTCAATTTCAATGATTTTCATTTGCCTATTACTCTTAATACTCACTAAAGCCAGTGCGGGGAATTTAGAACTTATTTTTGCATACTCACAAATATCCTGTGTTCTTTACATATTTTTATTTTGTATGTAGTACGGTACATGCAGTTCTGATCTCTTTTTTACTTAATATTACTTACCAATATCTAGAAACTTCTAGTAAAGTGAATTCATGAAACTACAATTTATGTTGTTACCATACCTTCTTTGTGGCAACCAATATAGAAAAGGGACAATCAAGAAATTAATAAAAAAAATAGGTTCAAGTATCATGAAATGGTTCAAGTTTGAAGTGCAGATTTTATTAATTTCCTGTTGCTTGTTCGATTTGAAACATTTTAAAACAATCACCTCTTGATGATAGTCTTATATCAAAATATACCTAGTAACTGAAATTTTCATACGTACGTCATAGTACTTACATACAAAACAAACACCTATTCCTCATCTTATTATAGATAATTGAAGTTTCTGAAAACACAGTGCGATATTAGTTACCGAAAATAACAAAATCGAATGAATCAGACGTTCAGAGAGGCAGAGGTCTGAAATTCATCATATTCTCTGAAATTTCTCTATGTCTAAATACTTAAGAGAGTATACACTTACCGTGGAGGAAAGAATCTCATGAGGGCAACAAGCCAGTAAAAACGATTTGCAAACTCTGGGATCGTTGAATTTCACTTGAAACTTATTATTTTCTCCTGAAATGACGCATAATTTATTAATTCATTATTATCAAAGATGAACGCTGATCTATTGATTTCTGTACCAACCATTTCTTCCTGTTCCCATAAGCTGATCCAGCATAGCCCGCATTTGGTCGTGGGCCGTCATGGTGTAAATTTTCTTCGACTTGGACGCCACTATAACGGAATATACGAGAAATATGGAAAAATAAAATTGGGGCAATCCACCTTAAATATTGCAATAAGATCACAATGACCAACTCGACAACAAATACAAAATGGCGAAGGAAAAGGATTATTTTGACATTTAAGGTCATTTTCCCAGTTCCGAGTTATAGTTATAGTTCTGTGGTTCCGACGCACCCTAATGGACGTTTCCAGTAGCCCTATTCAGTGTTGCCACTATAAAATTTTCGGGTCTGAATCGACTGACATTTTCTAGGCCTTTTTTTGGAATAATTCAAAGTCGAAACAGATATAATTTTTGATTGAATATATTTCTGGATGTTCCTAGATATATGAATCGAAGTATTAAAGTTGATATGGCCAAAATAAAAAATCTTAAGGAATTTTAAGTTTGTACGTTGTTTAATAGTTGCAATCCTGTCATTTTTACCATCACATGTCATATACCTTATAAAATTTTATTGTTGTATTCACTTATTGTTTATTGTACTTTGATTGATTTCGTTTTGAGTTCTTCACCTGTTAATTTGTGTTTAGTACATGAAATTCCCAGAATCACTGATCATAATATTGTTACGGTCTCAATTAAATCCACTCAACCATCATACTGTCCAGTCACCAAATTCTATAGAAACTTCAGCCAAAAAAACCTTGAAATGCTTAATG
>WOGP01009593.1:0-10665 GCA_015342065.1 Leptinotarsa undecemlineata | reverse complement strand
TTTCTTAAGCAAAATCTACTGCCAAAATCAAATTCCACCTAAAACGATAAATAAAAAAGTTTCCCATTTGATGCGGACTTTATCGGTGACACTGTATAATGCAGGTCGCTTTTCATCTTCCGCAATTGAATTTTTTAATGAACATTCGTCAATATATGACATAATTATGAAAAAATAATATGTAATGAAAACGCAAATATTCAAAGATAAAGTAGGTACTAGATAATATTTTATATCAGGTATCAATAATGAAATGTAGAGTGGGGAACCTCCAGGTACCGACTGTTTAGGTGGTGAGTCTGCGCATTCTCATAAACACACAGTCTGATTAGAACTCGGTCGATAGTTGTCCAACTTTGTAATTGAATCAGAAATGGGAATCATATCTAACTTAACTATCGGCCGATTAAAAGTCTGTATAGTGTGCACTTGCCCTAAGTGTTATTAATGTAAAAAGACTTTCAAATGTGTTTTTATATATAAAAGTGTGAACATGTAAAATATTGAATAATAAATATTGAGATAAAAAATATAAACTTTTAGGTTTGAAATCTTTCAATTTTTAATTTTCATTTCATATTAATATTTTTTTTTATTTTCCGACTGTATTAATATTTCAATTTTTAATTTTTTGGTTGTTGCTTGTATGTTATTTCTTTGTAATTTCAGTTATTTGTTTAATAAAAATCGTTATTTTTCGGTTAATCTTCTTAATTTTTTTACAGATTCTTTCAGGGATTTCAAATCAATTTATATTATATTAGACAATGGAAGTCCGAACTGATGAAATACCCTTTGTGGGATCTCAATGACAGTGACAAAAATATAATATTCGCCAAGTGAAGGAAAATTGAATATTCAATTGACGTGCATTAAGATTACTTATAATCACTTGAATTTGTTCCAGTATAATTATAGACCTCCTTCCACCTTTTTAGTAGTTTGATGTGGAAGTAAATACCAATATCCTACAGAACAGCAGTTTTTATTAGATCCACAGACATGGTATCTCAAACTTGATGAAATGTTTATACCTCTCAATGAACGTCTATAATATTTTCAGAGATATACCGAATTGGCTCGTTTAACTAGAGATTCCAAATACAGCATGCTGCAAAGTATTTATTAAGTTTCTTTGATTCCTGTCGAGTAACTACCATCTGGTTTCATCATTCAGGTTTAAATTGCCAATTTGGTATATTTCGGAAATTACTATTATTTTCAGAGTTATACTGAATTACTTTTGGTTAAAAGTATGTACACTGACGCAAAGCTTTTTTACTATCACCTATATTATTTTAATCCCTGTTGAGTACCTACCTAACTGATGGTTTTATCATTTATGTTGAAAATGCCAATTTGGTATACCTATTTCTGAAAATAATTTCATTATTTTTCTCTGGTTGTGAAAAATTCTTATGGCTCTGTCCCCCTCGTGTACTGCCATAAATTATATAATTCAGTCTGTTAGGAAACAATGTACGGCGCCTCCGTTAATAAAGAGAGAATAGTTATGCTAGCAGAGACGTTGAAAGTCTTCCACGAATGTGTGTCGCTCGCATATAAAGGGCATTGCCCGTTATCAGCCTGCCTTTCAGTCAACCCTAGCGTGCTGTTTACCCCCGCTTAGAATATTGGTTTGTTGTTTGTTATAGTTGTCAGCGTTGCCAAGTCAATGGTATGTGTCTCCTTTGTAGTTTATCTTCAAATTAATTGATTGAAATATAGGAAAAAGCTAGCACAGGAAGTGAAATGAATCCGGGTTTTTGAATAATCGTACGGGGTGAGTCAACAAGATTCCATTGCCATCTGAGAAAACAATTTTTTGAGCTGCTCAATTTTTTCGCAGTCATATCGATAAATACTATCTTTTAAAATTATTTTCCCGCGTACTGGGTGATTCAGCCGAGAGTGGCCATCCAAAATTATGTTTTTTTGAACAGAATACCCAGTATATGAATACGTCATTCGATTCTATAGTTCTTCAGCTCTCCAAGACATTTTTGTTTTCGAATTTCCATTACGGCATTGCCAAGTTATTTCAGAAAAACCTATTTTGCAGATATTTTTTTAATTCACGACTGGAATGTCTACAACAATTAGGTGGATTTTTTTGGATAGTTAGTTAACATCACTATGATAATTTCTGGAATCTCAACTTTCGTATCCTATTATATATTATATAATTTTATTATATATTATAAATCTTATATATTTTCTTCCGGTGCGATGCCCATACAAGAAATACGGACCGATAACTCTTTTACCGAGAATTCCAACCAAAACATTCAGTGACAAACGCTGTTGATGGTTCAGGCAACTAACAAAATGGGGGTTTTCCGTTGCACAATTATGAATGATATGCTGATTCACAGTTCCATTTTTATGAAAAGTCGCTTCATCAGAAAATAACACGAAATAAAAAAAAACATTTCCCTCATTGATCTTTTTTAGAAAAGATGGGGCTTAGGCCCCATCGATAAAATTGAACACGTTTTTCAAAATCTCTTTCTCTTAACTCTTGCATCAATTGCATTTGGCAAGGATGAGTTTACTTGCTCGTATTACTCAAGAAAGGCTGGTTTGAGAAAATCCTAACTCCCTGCTTAGGTCTCGGGTATTCACATGGAGATTTTCAACAATATTCTTTCAAATCTTATTTTTAGAGCCTGAAATGCCTTTCCATCTGGTTGTCTTCTTTCGGGAAACTTCTCTTAGTAGTCTGTTTTACTGTTACAGACAGGCAAGTTGGTTGAATGTGTCAATTCCATCCACCCATCAATAAAATTCACCACTGAATGGGAGGTTGATAATAATTTAATAAATTACCCTGACATATTGCTAAAAACAATGAACATGAATTTGCAATTTTCCGCAAACCATCTCACAAAAGCAAGCCATGTACCAGGTAACCAAATTCAAGATGTGGTAACGTTAGTTTCAGGACATTGTCATATTAATAATAATAATAATAATAATGTTTATTCAGAATAAAATCACAAAAATAAATAACTAAAGTAAAACATACAGTTGAATAAACATCATAGATACCACAGAAATAAATCACAATAAATATAAATATAAAAAGTTGTCACTTTTGACACATAATATTATTTAAATATAAAATCATACAAACATAAAAATAAATTGACAATTAAGTATAAAATCGCAATTGTAAAATACGCGTACTAGTAATTATGTATAAAAACATGTTGAAATCGATAACACCACCACCAAACCAAAATATTGCCGTTTTCTGAAGAAAGAAAGCGTTAACGTAGCTTACAGAACCAATGATAGTCAAAGTAAATATATTCAAAACAATGAAGACAAAACTTCGGTTCCTGATAAATAAGGAGTGTTGCACAAAACTGTATATTGTATATTGGGCAGACAGGGAGAACATCTTCCCAAAGAATTAAAGATAATAGAAGTAGTTTTGTAAATAGAAAGATCAATTCCACATTTGCAAACCACCTTTTTGCAGGACATGAGTTCAATCATGAATGCGACGTATTACATTTTGAAGAGTAAAGTTTGAAACTCAATCTTCTAGAATGTTTAGAGATTAATAGATTCAAGAATTCGGGTAATTTAATGAATGATCAATTAGAATTGAGTCAGGAAAAACTCGGGTACTTGAAATGATGAGAAATATTGAGCAGTGAATATATAGATTATAGTTAATAAAGACACGCTCGAAGAAGTCATTGTATGATGAAATACGTGTTTAATTTTTGTAAAACAGATCAGTGAAAATCTCACAATAAAGTGTTCGCATTCATTTCATTAAAGTAACCATGTAAGTATTCTGAGCGCAGATATCTTCCATTTCACTATCAATTATTCATTTTAATAATAGAGGTGGAATTCGTTCAAAATACATGCTTTAAATAACTAACCAACATGCATAAATACATCCTAACAACTAAAGGAAAACTCATATAGAAATTTTATCTTAACAACTAGGTGAATTTTGTTTATATATTATTGAAGGAACCTTCTGCATTCACGTTTTCATGCCCAGATTACCACCGCCCAAAAATGACAGCTAACTTCACTTCGGTAAGAAAAAAAATTTCAGTCTGTTTAGTATTTATAATTGAACATTTATTCACTATTCTTTAGAGGTAGGTGTACACGTGTATATGCCGCAGATTATGCGTTGTATTGCACCGTGTCTGTTAAAAGTTTTTCAGACATTTTCTATACACTGAAATTCAAAACTCTAACAGGCAACCAGAAACATTGAAAAGAAGATTTGAAATCACAGTTCTTTACCATTTTTACCTTTTTTCTCTTAGTCATCCTTTAAAAAACAATTGAGTGCCGGGAAGTTTATAACACAATTGGTAAAAGAGTTGATGTATTATGTGCAAAAGAAAAGGGTCAATGATTGTTGTCACTAATATGGTTTTACTCATTGAAGCCGTACGTTCTCAGAAAAACTTCAAGAATCATATAATAACGATAGGTTCTTATATTCAAATAATACCCATTATTCTAATATATTATTTTAATTTCAATTTGTTTTATCATAATTTATTTTATTGGCTGCTTATATTTTTCGATGATGGTGAAAATTAGAATTGAGATAAATATTGTAAACATGCAAATTTATATAATGAATAATTGAAAATCGAATTGATCAGGGGTTAACAATATTGGACGTGAAAATGAAATATTAGGTTGTTTCCAAAAATTTATTTATCCATTTTCACAAGTCTACTTTAAACTGTATTATCTCGTCCATTTGAATCAGTGCACTTTTGCCAACTTAACTCAAGTCGACTAATTCCGTCAGCATAAAAATTGTGATTTCAGGATTCGATGAAGCCGACGAAGACGGTTTTTGTCTGTACCTCATTGGCGAAGGTTTTACTGGTGAGAAAGTGCTTGAAAAGATGGTAGTCGGTTGGTGAGAGGTCTAGGGAGAATGGTGGCTGAGGCAGAACTTCGCCGCTCAATTTGTTTCATTTTAGGAGGCAAAAACAGAAATTTGGAAAAGAAATGGAACAGCATCAATCTAAAGAGCACAAAATTCTCTATCGATCAGCCTTTTCCACGACTGCTATTCGTAGTCTGCGTATTGTCATTCAGAAACTGTCCTAATCTTTCTTGCAATTATCTCCCAACGCCAATCTGAATGCAAATTCTTGAATCCTTGCAGACCTCTTTTAATCCCACAATAATTATACTGGGTTGACTCGACTTCCTACTAAATTCATTCACTTATACGAAATGAACCACAAGATTTCAGGCAGATTGTTATTAATTCGAAGGATTTTCAAGACTCTTTATTCCCTCCAGTATTTTAAATGCCTGATAGGTATAAACATGGATTTCTTTATATACAGTGGCATCCCCAAAGTATTCACCATATGGGAAACTTATTTATTAAGGGTTTTTCGAATAAATTCTATTCTTGATAAAAGTTTGTGAATCCCCTAAAACTAAACATGCATCAACAAAATACAGTAAAACATACCTTCAAATATTTGATTTTGAGACTGGAGTAAAGTACTCTTATTTTGAAAAATGTTGGGAAATGTTATTTAAAACGTTGTTCAGCATCAAAAATACTTCAAGATTTGAAGACATGGCCATCTAGGCGAAGTTTAATTTTTTTACCCATTTTTTTTTCCAATTGGGACTACGAAAAGAAAATTTGCTAAAATGACAAATAGACAGCATCCTGTGTACGACGGTTCATTTTGAAAGCCTGTAATGTCAAGAATTACACAATTATGCTGTTAACCACGGTCCATTTTTTGAAGAGTAAAATAATTTTGAAAGTTTTTGGTGCAAAGTTATTTTTATTTTTCGTTAACACAAAAAATTACTCAAAATTATGAAAACATCAAAATAAAATATCGAAGTAAAAAGTTGAAAATATTTTTTTTAAATTGAGCTTAAAACAATAACGAACGAAAAATACTAGTATTATCGTGAAAAAATTTATGGTCGCTTGATATACAAAAAATATGGCACAAAGCGCCCACACTTGTTTCACAATAATACTAGTAATTTTCGTTCGTTATTGTTTCAAGCTTATTAAAAAAATCTTTAAACTTTTCAGTTCCGTGTACTTTAAAAGCGTGTTTTTTATTTTTTTTAATTATATTTATTTTATATTTTCGTATGCTATAAAAGCGTGTTTTTGAGTCTTTTTAAACTATATTTATTTTATCTAAACTTTGGGATCAATCAGCCGTATATTTTTTAGAATAATGACTATTGATATTTTTCGATTCCGAAGAGGGAGCCTGAAAATCTGCTACCAAGCCCAAGGAAGGCAACAGGCGCGCAAAGTAGGGTTACAAATAACCCAGCAGCCGCGCGTGTTGACAAAAAAACACGCTTTTCAAGTGAAGAAATACATGTAAAGTGTGTTCGAATTATATCAAGGAGGGGACGTACAGCGTCATCTGCCCGCGAATAGATCAAGCAATAATGTCGATAATTCCGCAGTTAATAATAAAAACAGACTTCACCCCGATATTTCAAAAGATAAATATACGGAAACTGTTTTCATCCCTACCTAACGATGAAAAAATACAAATTGTGCTTTAGACATTTTAAAAGTGATGTGTATTGCGTCCTTACCTCTTTGTGTCTTTGATAATGTGTACCGCAGTTGTAAATGAAGCGTTATACCTAAAAACCTGCAGACTACGAACAACAAACACGGAAAATAGATTTGACACAGTATTCCTTTTGTTAAAGTAGTAAGGATGTTTTGCATACACCTCCTCATTTCACCGGGATGTTGGACAATAACAAGAACACATTTCTTATGAAATGACACATGAACCGAATAGGAAATGAAGGAGAAATTTCTTGAAAACTGGCATTTTTTATTCATACTGTAATCAAATCTTGCAAGTAAAATTTGACCCACTACTCAGTGTCCGATTGAGTTGGAATCTGGCACGGACGGTTTATTATCGAGACAAAGTACGATTACCTAAATTCCGTCATTTTCACTCCAATTTGAAGAAGGACGTTAACAAAATTGCCTTTTATAATTTTCACAGTAATCCCTTTGATATGGGTATTAAATGAAAGAACTTGATGAGTGAAACACAGTAAGCAAAGTGAGGTCATTATGAATCCAACATGGCTGACGCCCTGATATGGCCCTGTGCCATTGATATCAATTGAAAAGGCTTCATGAGCGAGTGAAACATAATAAGTAAATTTACATCGTTCTAAATATAATACAGCGGATCTCCCAAGATGATGGACTAACTAATTTTTTATTCATTCCCATGATACGGGTCGGTCGGTAGCCAGGCGGCTCGACGAGGGTGTTTTGTTCATTCACTCGAATTGACTGTCGTGTTGGTCGGTAGTTCAATCCCTAGTCTGAACGATCGATTTTCACTTGCTATCGTCCTACCCGTGTAAGGAATCACGATAAAAAGTAAGACCTCGTTAATACTTAGCTCACACTAGTTTCTACTTCTGAGGGTTGTCGTTCGTAGTGGTGCGACAGCTGGTTAACGGAAAAATATATTTTAAACAAACTTTCTTAAACAGATATGCTTATTCAGACAATGATTTCGCTTAACAAAATATGAAAAATAAAATGATATATGGTGAACTCCCAAAGATGATGGAGAATAGTTTTTCATGCAACCTTATAATATAGATATCAAATGAATGGGTTTTAAGGAAAATTTTGAATGGCTGGAAACATGATGGAAGCAATATGAATAATGCACGTCAATGGCGTATTGAATGAAATGATTTGTTCACATATCTCATATGAAAAAAAGAAAATAGATTAAAAGGGGTACATTTTTAGGCGAGATCAATTTTTGAAAAAGAAATATTTTGGCTTTCTACTTCTGCACCTATATTCATAAAAAAGGATAATTCAATGTTCACATGAAAGCAGCTGTTTCGAAGAAGAAAATAGACTTTGCATTAAATCTAACCCATCTATTACAAAATCTATATGATATGAGAGCTTGTTGCAAGATGTACCTATGTAACAAGAATGCTATTTTTACAGTACATTATTTTGCTTATACTTTTAAATTGTGTTCAAAGTAATCATTTTCAGTTTTTTTTCGAATACTTTGTGCCTTTCACTCAGAGCCCTATGTTTACCTGCTGTTTCCTACGTATTATTACCATTATTTCATGCATTCATCTGTTTAAACATGTTCGATTCTTTATAAAATATTATTTGAAAGACTGATATTTTTTCTTATGTTTTGTTCCTTTTGTCGATGTGCTCGTAAAAAGCATCCCTCCAATTTTCGTATTCAAATATTTGTGGCGGTATCGAGAACAACTATTGAATCCGTGTCGATTTGAAGTCCTTCGAAACCGGATTTCGTTTTTTTATGGCGTGCCACTTCTCTCCGGGGCAAAGTGTAAAATCGAGATGAGAAATCTACGCTGGGATGAGTCATGCGTGCAGCACAGAAATGAAACGGACGAGTCCTTAAAGGGGGTACTTGATTCTTCATTAGTATCTAACGCGCACTTTCATTTTGATCGTACTTTTTTCTTCGGCGAAACGAAACATATCGCAATGATCAAACGAATTTCAACTATGAAAAGTTGCATAATATCGTTTCGTTTCATTTTTTGCTGGATATTGTGATAGGTAATGATTATCTATAAATTAATTTCGAAATATCCACCAATATATTTCGAAAGAAATTATTTTACGCTCAGCGTTCGCAATTTCACAGGCGGGACTCAATTTAACATTCTAACATTAGTTTACTGCCATTAATAAACGATATTGTCGATTATGATGTGATATTAAAAACAAACGTTTCTGATGAAAGGCTCCTGAACAGATACCCATGAACTAAACTAAAGAATAGAAAAACAGATGATTCAAATTATTCTGAATAGATAAATAAGCTACCCCATCTATCAGCAATGAAAATTTTATTATTTTCATCGCCTCATTGAATGCCCTCTTCATTTTATTATCATAATAAGAAATTATTTTGTGACGATCTTGGTAGCACTGATATTAAATGTTATATGATTTCTTCTCTCTGAACTGATGATTTATTCTGTAAGCTTTCTTACATACAAAGACTATATAATGTATTATTTTGTACTATTGATTCAACCAGGAATTTGTAATAATGAAGTAAGATAATCGGTATATATACTTTTTCTTATCTGATTTGTTCCGAAATCGGCGTGGTGAATGTTATATTTTCCTCCTACTAGGAATTACAAATTCTTATTATAATCAAGTTTTCACTTTCTCCATAACTTATTCATTATCAATTTCAAATTTGGAAATTCTGCATCTTAAAATTCATTTATTGTCTATTTCCTTCTATCTTCATTTCTTTTTTATCTAACAACTCTTTTGTTTTCATATCTAGTGGCAAAGTGATCAACATCACTACATTTGTTTGAAGGTGAATGACAATGTTTGATGGTGAATTTCATTTGTTCCGAGTTTCATTGTCTAAATTGATATAAAATGATTTGAAATCCCTGAAAGAATCAATAAAATTGAAATGAATAGCTGAAAACAACAATTATATTACGCAATTGAAAATTGAACAATGCAAAAAGAAATTGAAAGATTTCAAGCCAAGTTACTTCATGACGTTTCGATTGTTAGTATCCACAATCGTTTTCGGGTGATGACTTCACTCGAAGATGATGGCTTAATATTATTATATTATATTATATATTTATATTATATTATATTATTAATATTATTATTGGGTTATTCATTTTAATTTTCAATTTTATTTGTTCTTTCAGGGATTTCAAATCTTGTTATATCATATTAGACAATGGACGTCCGAACTGATGAAATTGAAGGATTTGATCAAAATTTCATTTTGATGTAATTCTTGAATGAAGTCTATAGTAAGTCTGAATAATCAGGTGGAATCGGGTGATGACTGGGTCATCATGCGAAGACGATTGTGGATACTAATAATCGAAATATCGGGAAGTAGGTAACTTGGCTTAATTTTTATTTATTTTTATATCGTTCAATTTTCAATTGTTGTTTGTATTTTATTTTATTGTAATTTCATTTCAAGATTTTTTATATTAATATAACTGTTATTTTCAGCTATTTCTTTTAATTTAATTGATTCTTTCAGGGATTTCAGATCATTTTATATTCTATTAGACAATAAAAGTCCGAACTAATGAAATTCAACATCATATAATATGAAACACTCGCCGTATTTGTCTCTGCCTGCGTCTCTTTGAACGTAATAAACTCAAAAACTACTCAACACATTTTCATACGGTTTCCACAAACAGATTCTTGAAAATGGTCTAAACCGAAACCGGTCGTAACAAATAATAAATTCAGTAGAAATAGACAAAAGTTATTTTCTTTATTCTATTTTATTTTTTATTTCCTGATGATGACTTTAACGATGAGAGGTCGACGGTTTTCCTCTATTTACACCTACCCATGGGTAGCCCTATGCTTGCAAAATGACTTCGAATGGTCCACAATGTTCTAGAACAAGTGTCTCCAAACTACGGCCCGCGGGCCAAATCCGGCCCGCCAGTGTCATCAATACGGCCCGCGACAGCCAATGATTTACTGTCATCAATCTGGCCCGCACCAGTCAATGATTACCTAATTGTTGTTACTATTGCTGTGATAAGTTGAAGAAGAAAACACAGAATGATAATTAC
>WOGP01009592.1:0-10665 GCA_015342065.1 Leptinotarsa undecemlineata | reverse complement strand
AGTTCAATTCTCTCATGTTTAGTGTACCATTTATAGTTTGAGGCTGTGGAATTTGCAGCACAGCGAATAGTTTGTTTTGGCATCTTCAAACAGTAGAGTTACATATTCAGTCTTTAAGAAAAGTATGTCAAGATGCTTAACCTACAATACCTCATTTCAGGCCCGAAGAGAGTTGGTGTGTGGGATTTGTTGGTTTGACTACGTTGGTTTGAAGTACGTGTTTAAACTAGAGTGATTTCAGTTGTGTACCTTCAGTAGAGAAAAGTAAGTGTACGACACATTTTTTCGTATCATTTGTATCATAATTTTTATCACTCTTTTTCAAATATCGATATGTCCAAAAGGAAACGGAGGGGTACATGGTACAAGAAGTTGCGCCAAAAAACTGAAAACGTAATGAGTACTTTTCAACAAGGGAATGCAAGTTGCTCTCCAAGTCATAAAAAGTGGTAGATGTTCATGAGGCACCTATGAGAAAAATATCTCTCTGATTTTTATTCCAATTTTATTGTGCCACTTTCAAATAGTTATAATGAACGTTAATGTTGTAAAAATATCAGAAAAACTTTTCTGGTGGGCAATGTTTGGACCACTTTGAGTGAGTGAAATTCATTGAAGAACCTATCATACCACTCATTTAAAATACTTCATTTGTGGGTTTATTTTTTGAAGTGAGAAACCTATATCTCGCTCATTTTTTGATGTAATACATTTTTCTTTCAATGAAATGATATATTTATTATTTTTCAATTAGCGCTGATGAATTCACAGAGTATAGTATATTTTTCAGTATAAATTTTTTTGAGACTAGAAACATACCAATTTAAATACATTTCTAATATATGTAACATGACAATATTCAGAAATATTTTATTGAGTGAATAAATATCTCGAATTAGATTTTTTATTTTTTATATTGGTAAACACGTCAAATATTTCAGTGTATATTGTTTTTGAAATATATTTGTTTATGATTATTATATATTTTATTACTTGTGTGGATCTATGCATTTTGATGCATGAGTATATGCCTCATAGCAAATAATCGTCACATTCTTGGAATATTCCAAATTATCCGAGGATATTCATGAAATATATTTCAAGATTATTCTATGGTGATTCCCTATTTTATATTCCTACAATAAACTATGAATATCCCGAATATTTTATGAATATTCCTCGGGTTCTATTCCTGGAATATTCTAAATAGAATATACCTTAAATATTCTAAGAATATTTTAAGATATTCCAAGAATATTCCCAAGGAATACTCTTAGAATGTATCAAAGGTTCGCCAGGGGCACTTTCAGGGAATTTTCTCCAGAAGATATATATCCTTGAATGTATAATAATGAAATATTCCAGGAATATCCAGGAGAGTTGTCGTTCGTAGTTTAATATTGTAATTATTATGTGGCTTTCTATTCTGCTTCTTTAGCCTGGCTACTGATATGATGTCGAAGCCCTTGGCTTTCAGATCATCCTTGATTACTTCGATTTTGAGAAATTCGGGAACGCCTTGAAGCACTACTTTCGAAGGTTTTGCTTCCTGCATCGTATAAGTGTGATGCGGGATTTTTTCTCTGTCAAGTATCGTGACTATTATTCGAAAGTTGTCCGGACCAGCGGGTTGGACTTTGACGCCATCATTATTGTTGACCGCCTTCGGGAAATTTATCTTCTCTTGTGCGGCTATTTCGTTAAATCTTAATCATTTATCTTTCTGTCTGATATCGATAGGTATTGGTTTGACTTTTTTTGGACCGGTTGCCTTTGTTGTTTTAGGCATCGTGGTCTCCTCATCGTATGCCTCGGTTTCCATATCCTCAGGCGTATGGTTTTCCTCTCTGTATAGGTCTAGCAATTTGGATATCATTGCTAGTACCATGTCTCACTTTTCGTTACTGGCATCAAGTATCAATAATTTCATCCATCTTGGCATGATGTCACTTCGACTGTTCGAGTGCAACTATGTTGCGTCGATCAACTAGGTAAGAATAACCGTTATCCCCCCAAGCTCAGTCAACGAGAATTCAGCGTTGCAATGATGGCGTATTGTTGAAACAAGACGGGCAAGTTACTATTTTCGTCGTAATTTCATTTGTTATAATGTCTATTCATTGTGTTGCCATTGCTTGTAAAATTGTTTAACACAAATGTGTGATTTCTGATCGTCCTATGCTGCCTTATTATTTTTGATTAAAGCACTAATTCAAGGTTATGGCACGTGGTAAAACATTGCGAGATGGTTTGGGGTTGCTTGACTGATTTATAAAGGGGCTGGTTGACTACCTAGTTAACCTGTTTCATACAATTTTGAATATGCTAAATATAAAAATGGAATTAGTATATAATATATTGTTTTTACCCAAAGTTTTTATTTCAGAACGAGGCGGGTGTATAAACGAATATCAAATCACAGGAGTATACCTAAAGATGTATTGGATAGAGCATGTCAATAAGTTGTCTTTGATGAGAAGAGTAATGATTCCACAGCAAAAAAATTTGCTATACCATATAAAGCACTTCAACGTCATGTAGTAAATATAAGAAAAATATTTGAAACCAATCCTGAACTTTCGAGGTCTCAACTGACTTTTGGATACATGAAAAACCGACAAATATTCAGTGACGTGGAAAAGCTTGCCTTGGAAAATTACCTAAAGAGAGCTGCTGATATTTATTATGAGGTTCACGCCTTATGAGTCACGAAAATTTGCATATCAATTCGCTAAAAAAAACCAATACATCTATCTCTGCATCATGGAGTATAAAAAAAAAATCTGCTGAAGAATGATTGGGGAATTTCCTTAAACGTCATCCAGCTGTCCCCATAGGATCTCCTCAAGCTACAAGTTTATCTCAAGCCACATCTTCCAACAAAAACAACGTTCAGTTGTTCTTTGACAACCTGAAAAATGTTTATCTAGTTTACGTCCAAGCCCTGGTGATATTTGAAACGAAGATGAAATAGGTCTGATAATGGTACACGTTCCTAATAGAGTGATAGCTCGTTGTGGTATTAATAACTTGGGAATTGTGAGGTAATTGTCATTTTATTCCGAAGCTTAATAGTGTTTTTTATTAAGAATTGCTTTTCAGTAATGAACACTAAAACAATGAAAATACAAACGTTTGAACTGAAAATTGATCAACCATCCTCGGTATCCCCTAGTGATCGATATCATCCTCAAATGGATTCGATACCTTTTCTTTCAACAATCCCCTAGTAATCCAGGCATGAAGTGACCAAGAATATGTCATATACCCATTATTTTATTGCGTAGGAACACTCATAAGCAGTGAGGTACTTTTGCCTGTCAATCAACGATATTATCGAAAAGAATTTATCCAACCGTACGCTAACATCTCCTGTCATACGCTCGTTTGTAACTCTGAGTTCATAAAGGAGAACGCAATATATATTCGAGTAATAATGGAGAATGGAATGTATTGATTGAACAACAAGATGTTGCGAAAGGGGTGCAAAATTGGGGTCAGGTGAAACATTCTCGCTCCGTGTGACGGTGTTGCTCAGCTCCCTGAGGCGAAATTACAACATCCACTCTCTGCATTTACATCAACCGACCTGTTCGGTACAACGACCGTCGCTGGCGCCGTTGTCACCGGATTCCTCTCTCAACAACTAACACCTTACGAAACCTTTTAATGAGGCGACGAAGGCTGAAATCATAATGTCATACTAAATATGGTACGGTTCGATGCACAGCACTGCTTCCATTGCCTTCAGGAAGGTAACAAGAAAATACGAAGTGTTCATCTACTTGAGAAGACTAAAACACACAAATGAAATATTGGTTAATTTTAGATTCAAAATTGATGCAGCTTTTCAAATCATCAACTAAGTTTTTTGGAAGTTCAAGCACATAACACAACACGTTCAGAAATCGCAAAATATGAAATAATATATATGAATAGCGGCATGCAAATGGGACCTTCATTCCTAATTCATAGCCCGTATTCACGCTAATACGAACGTACGTACAGAAAACTGATAAAAAATCAGGTATCATAACAGGTAATTATTAAGATAACAGAAAGAATAACAATATAATACAATAAGTTTATCTAGGAGTGAATTAACTTTGGGTGAGGTCGTTATAGATATATTTGAAAATATCCAGGTACCCTTCAATATATACTTCTAGTCATTTACTGATCATGCTAATTTGGTTAGCGAAACGCGTTTCAAAATACATTATTTGATTCTGATGTGAGAAGGGTGTTTCTATAGAAAACGAATTCATTTCACATGGCGCCTTTCAGTTGTTTGTGACATAGGACACTGTGGCGGTGCCAAGGGGGCCAAGGGGTCAGAACAATACTGTTGTCTCGCGACACGTGTTTTACTAACCAAGATATAGCAAGCGCCAAACGTGATGTCGAGCCAGTCCCCATGCGCACAATGGGGACTCACTTTCAATGTAACCCCTACTACAGCTTCAAAAGTAACGTTTAGTTTAAGCTTGAGGAAGCTTTTTTATAGCGTAACCCGTGTCGTGGTTTTTGTAAAACCGTTCATAGTGAAAATCATACAATAAACTGTATTAATTAGTTTCAATGCGGGTTTTCATGAAGTATCGACCAGTTCTATTCAAATAAATATTCATTGAGATATAGAGCTACAAAAGGTCATGACCATAAAATGGACCAAACTTTCGAAACAAATCTAGTACTTGTAAGAAGGAGACATCAAAAAACTATTTGAAAATAGAATATAAGTAATATGTATAGAACATTTGAAAATGCTGATGTGCATATATGCCTGGAACAAATAAATTTACCAGTCAGAGATTGATTCGAGCATCAAATATTGTCATGATTATTTGTTTCAACTCTACCTTGTCTGATCCTTTCTGAGGCTCTAGGACCAACAGATAGGTCGTTGAACATAAATTTCACCTTCTATTTATAACCGAGTTCTACAGATTCTAAGTATATATCACGTATCGACCCGTTCCTAACTGAAATGAAGTGTTATATAAACTTGCATACGGGCCCGGGTAAACAAAGCCATAAAGACTGCCGAGTTCTTCTTCCAATAGTAAAGAACGACCAAACTTCGTAATCACCTTACGTAGTTGGTAAATTTAATGCAGGTGAATTCTCCCAAATCTGCCTTATCAACTTTCATATATTTCAATCACATTACTTCCGAACATGAGACATTATTCAGATACGAGAAACTGAGTGAAATACGGCTATCGATGTTTGTGTTGTGTTTCCATGAATGGCAAAGGGTAACGATCTTCACCATAATGGGGAATGTTCCTTCTGACGAAAATCAAGTAGTTTTCATAAAAGAGCTCTAAAACAACGCATTTCAAACTTATTATTTCAACCTTTTTCTTTAAAAAATCATTTAAATACTTAAAAAAGAAGAATGAAATACTGCATTCAACATTTAAAGAGATTCATTTCTATTTCACCATTTGGCAACATCGGTTATAGCTAATAAAGGACAATGAATTTGTTACCTGTATGAGACAAACAAAGATGACATATTTCAGAGGCGTGCTGTTCTGATTATTTATGTTCCGAGTTCCGACACATTTCGTAACATATGACATTTTGTGCACCTAAAATATCTTACTCTATATGAATAAATAAAAAAACAACTGTTGTTTATGTGGCTTGTGGAGGTGGTATTAAACTATAATTTATATTTTGCCTCAATTTGACACTATTGACATGATTTTTCTTTTTTTAGCATACTACTAACCTGAACTCCGATCTAGCATTCTAGGCGCTGTTGCCAATATGTGAATTAGAAACAAATCCCTTTGAAAATTAAACTCCAACATTTGAAACATCAATTTGAATACATTTCGAAGTGAATTTAAAAAACTCATGAATTAAACTCAACTTTATATTGTTCAACTAGCATTTTCTGTAATAACCTAAATTACGGAACATTCCCCATTGCTGCCAATAGGAAATATCTCTTGAAAACTTTTTATGTCATTAACCTTCATTAGGATTTCGGAAAAGAAATAAGGAAAGCCATCGGTACCGTTCATTCACTTTCAAAGAATTGTTTTGCTATTTCTCCAAGTGCCATTCTTTTCATGGAGTTGAATTGCAATGCAATTGAATTAAAAAATTATATGAATATAAGATATCTCTATATAAATGTGAAAGTTTGTATGTATCTATGTATGAATGTTTGTGGCTCTTTCACCCTTAAACGACAGAACGGATTTAGATGAAACTTAACATAAATACAACTTATATATCAGAATAACATACAGGATACAATTTATGGAGGTTTTGTGTGATTTTAATCATGATGTAACGATAAGTATCAAGTAAGTTCCTACTCCCTGAGAGTTATCTTGGCGCGCGCTGCCTATACCGTTGGAGTTACATGCAGATAATTTACCGTAAAATTGTTTATCTTAACTAGTTCTAAATAAAACTCCACGATAGCATATATTCATATCTTATGTGGTATTCACTCTAATCCAAATACTGAGCTATGAATACAATTCAATTGGATACTTTTCCAACAATGCACATTTTGGAATGTCTGTCCAATTCTTTTAAAAATTGATACAATTGTCATTTTGAGTATTTTTTATATATATAAACTTTGTTTTTCACACACATTAATATGGACGAATCGTTCAAAAGATATCACGATAATATTAATTTGACGCCACGCAGAAAGCCATTACGCATCACGTCTACCGCAAGATGACGATGACGATGCACGGGCGACCCGGACGTGGGCAGACGTTGCTGACTGTTGTGTTAGCTGTGCGAATTTCTTTATAGGTAACGTAATTCTATTCTCGAAGCTATTCATCACTCACTAAAGTTAGCATATTTTTTCAGTTACTTTATTTTTTAGGTAAAAATATAAATTACTATATGTTGCCCGCTCTTATGTTAACGCACAGCCGAAGCTACTAAACTAGAATCTTGAAATATGCAGGTAGGTTTTTTGTGAAGCATAAATAAGCATCAAACAAAGGAATCAGAAATTTCGTCGGATTTTTCCACCACTGTTGAGCAGTATTACCTCGAAATTGGTCTTTAGGTGATCTAATCGAATGATTTTAGTCCGATAATGCTGCTGTATGAACGGAAAAAAGGCTGCGAGAATAATTTCTTTGAGATATCATACATAAATTTCTGTCTGACATAGTTCAATATTCAGCGTGGTATCAGCCGATGAAGTAGTTGTTTTTCAGCAGGCATTGACAAGAACTTATATTGCGTGGGTTCTTGAGAGAGATGAAAGTTTCGAGTTTTTTTTATATTTATTTTCTCATAATTATGACAAAGACAAAAAAAAATTATGAGAGATATTAGGAGCAACAATTTAAACAAAAAACCCCTTTTTCAACTTATAGTGAACATAATTATTCAAGGTTACAGTGGGTTATATGAATATAATGTGATCACCAGTGAATCAAAAAAGAGAATATAAACAAAAAGAAACTGCAGACACATTCAAACTTTGGATTCGGCTGAATATTTTCAACAGAAAGCATTTATTCACATCCAATCAGACCGCAGAAAAGAATGTATTGCCATCACAATAGTGGCACATGGGAGATGTTCTACTCTCATCAGAGTTTGTATAGGGACACTTGTAAGAGTTGGGTCACATCCGTTATAGAAAGTTTTCGTGGTCGAATCATTTAAATTGGATGTAATTTTAGAACTTTTAGTTCGAGACGGATTTAACGTCAATGTATATTCAGGAATATCTATAGTAATACTTTAAATACATTTCATAGTTGAGTTCATCATTATGAATTTTTTACAAAGAACAAGTGGTGAGGATATGAACCTAATAAATAAGAATAAACAAGAGTGTGATGAGAAACTTTCAAGCAAGCAATGAAATATTTCGTAGGGCGTTTATTTTCTATTGAATCTCACTATGTTTGATTCACATGAAGTATTCAAAAACATAAGATTCCAAACGGTACAGTGTCCTGAAGCTGATAACCGCCCATATTCCCAACGGAATACCAGATCCAATATGAAAATATTTCAGAAATGAAGATTGTTCACTAACCAACTAGACAAAATTCTTATCTAATACAAGGTGACTTAATTTACGAAATTGTAACAAATTAAAGAATTAACTGTCTTAAAAAAAATTATTTCCAACAATATTTCATTAATCACAAACTGATTTATTTAAAACACTTAGCAACTATCGCTTAATTTATTTCCACAATTTGAATTCCTTCTTTAACCGCTCGATTCACTTTCTGAACTGCCCTCTTGTGTCGGGAAGCCGGGCTTATATAATGTAACGGTACTTTCAAGAAATATGTAGTCTGTACGGTACTCGACTAGAGTTTTACCGGCAGTTGCCGACTGCATCCTTTCGCGGTGATTTCAGGTGTTTGTTACATGATTCAGCCGACATACTGGTCAGGGACGGATTCAGATTTGTTACAATGACACACTCTACATTTTCTCAGACACGTAAAATTGGCTCGAAGGCTCTTTCTGAAAATATGGCATATTTTAAATATTAACCATTAGATCTTCAGGTGACCAAACTCAATGGAAAAATATTGAGGAGCTATTTTACAAAGACAATTCTTTCAAAAGACTTCATTTTGATAACATAAAAACTTAATACAAAAAATTAAAAGCAAATTATTTAGCAATCTCATAGACAATTGATCTGTAAAGGGTCTCCAGTTCAGGTGATTTAGTTTTTTGTAAACTAACAGCATGGCATTTTTGGAATAACATATAAGTTTGTTTGTTGAAAAAAATTTGCTTCTATGGTTCGAATCGCACATATTTCTGTTGTACCATTGATAAATAGTGGACAAAATCAATCATTCAAACATTATTCAGTGGAGAGATACTGTTTCAATGAAAAATTTATTTTTTTTTTGTATGCAGTATATACACAACCGTTTATTTCTAGAAAGTGCTCTTCAACAGAAAATCGCACGTTTTTCTGAGAGAATGAAGTTTGGAATCACTCATTATCACAAGGAGAGGTATAGACCAAATTATTATTCTATATTTCAGAAGACACATTCTTGAAAGAGGTTCTCCAAATCAGTTTTCGTCAACGACAAAGACCATTGAATAGTCCAACACTATTTCTGAAATAACATCCGAAAATCTTGGTAAGTATTCATAAAGTTTCTAAACTATTTTCAAATATCTTTTTTGATGAAATGTGATGAAAAATAATATACGTCATGCTCCTACTAAACACCTTGTGCATTGATTAATGATAAAAACGCCCAATGATACTAGTATTGAACACTATCAGTTGTTTCACCTATAGATCGATAGATTTCTTTCAAAGTTCAAAACATGTGCGAGCTTAGGGGAAAATATTTTCTATTGGAAAATACAGTGTTATCTTTCGAAAATGAGAACAAGACCGAGACTTATAGTTATTGCTTTCAATCTCGTAACTTCCATCCCATCAGAATAACGAACTTAAAATTTTAAATTGAATGAAGGACCAAATGGCATCTTTTTCAAAGGTCAATAATTTTTTTTCATCAGCTTTCTACTTTTTCTAATTCCATGTGGTAGATGAATTGAAAAAAAAATGAGTTAATCATGATCAGAATTGTAGTTCTGAGCAACTTTTTTCCTTGTCAATCAAAATTAGTAAATCTATTCATCTACAATTCATACCATGAGTGAAATTAGTATTTATAGTCGCATAAAGTGATAGAGCTTTTAATTTAAGCGGGTTTACAGGTTTTGAAGGGTTTCATGTACTACATTTACTAATTTTAGGTTGTTTTAAAAGTTGTGTCCGCTTCAATGATGTGTGTTTTTGTAGTACCATATCTCAACGTATATGCTACTGTGGCGTGATATCTACTGATGGATAGAGAATATTTACTCTCTATATTGATATTGTTCATTTTTACAACTTTCATTTCTTGACTTAAAACAAGGATTTCAACGATCGATAGAAATATTCACGGTCCTAGGTCCATTTATCTTTGCTTTTGCGCAACCAATTGGAATGTATCGTCACATGTGATGGAAAGTGGTTGGTCACCGATGAGCTACCCATGCACTTCCAAAAACGAAAAACCACCAGAACAGACCGTGGTTATAGCAGTTTTCTGTGATCTGACAAAGTCCTTCGACTATGTTAACAACAAAATTATATTGCAAAAATTACAGGGTTTAGAGATGTAGTAATCCAGGTTTGAGTCCTATTTATCCAGACTCAAAGCGTATATCTTTGAGACAACCTATCACACAAATTAGAAATTAAATGGGGGGTACCTCAATGATCAGTTCTAGTACCCACCCTTTTCTTCAAATCAATCAAATCAAATATGCTTTATTGTCTAAAGTATAAATTCGTTGACAAAGCTAATCATGTATAAATGAGTTCCACTATAATAATAAATATACATTATACATATACATTGGTTAAATATATATGTCATACTGAAATATGATTAGAATTTTTAGTGTACAGCTAAAACAATTATAGATAAATGAATAAGTAAATGAATATGCATATAAAAACGCACATAAATACCACACACATATATATATATATATATATATATATATATAAAAACACACATAAATAACACACACATATATATATATATATATATATATATATATATATATATTTATATACATCCTAAATGAACGAATAGTCAG
>WOGP01009591.1:0-10665 GCA_015342065.1 Leptinotarsa undecemlineata | reverse complement strand
GGATCGAGTGATATATCATTTGAAAGGGCACAAAATTATCTTTTATTGTATTTGTTGTATTTCACTCAAACATGTAGGTATTATGAAGAAAAACAACTACAACTCAGTACTTTGGAATGTGTAATTGATTTAGTAGAATCCTACTTCAGCAAGTGCTGAAAATGTGACCCATTTGCTACCATACAATAATACAGATTTTGTAATACATCTAAAATGTGTCCTCCTCAAAAGCAAAATTGACCTGACGAGCATTTTTGCGTTAAGTTGCAAAAAAAGAAGAAAAGCAAGGTGTATACTTTTTGCTGGACCACTCGATATACAGTACGCTATATTATGAATAATTGTATTGTTTCTCAATTCAGCTCATTGATTATGCATTTCGTAATAGGAGTCCCACGCACAACTTCGGTTTCAGTAGGTTTTCCTGTCTTTGTACTGTATTTCTCAATGTCACTGTTTCAAATTATTATAATATTTCGTATATTAATGTACGAATAAGTTATTATTATTATTATACTTATGCGAAACTCACTATCTCAACACTCACTCATTTCTCTCTGTTTCTCCGTATTGGTAAGTCCTAGGAAGCTATAATTTGGTATATAGTTGCTACTTAGGTCTTAGACGCGCATTGAGGAAGAATTTTCAAATATTGCCAAATATTGGGGAGGTAAAAAGTTACAATGGTTCAGAATGATACTGAAATACACAATACAGTGACAAAAGGAACCACTGGTCTAATTGGATAATTCTATTTTCCAATGACAAGTGAAAGATTTTTTGAAAAATTCAAACATACTTTTTACTGAAAGGAAAAAGTTCAAATTAATATTGATAAAACCTTAAATTCCAAAATTATACTCACTCATAAAACTGCACAGAGTTATCCAATTAGATCAGTGGTTTCATTTGTCACTGCACCATCAGTGAAATTATCAGAAAGGCTAATCAGTATTATCTCGAACAATTGTAACTTTCAACCAAAATTTAGTCCATGGAATTTATATGACTCAATCAATAAAATAGAGAAAATACCTCTACCAGACAACGTAAAATTACTATCCTATGATGTGCAGAATCTATTTCCCAGCGTTCCTCTTGATGATACTATTACTGTAGTGATAGAATTATTAGATAAAAATAGAGTGAACCCAGTTATAAAATAGAAATATCATTTCTCGTATTTAGTGAAGGGACTGTAGATCTATTGAAAAATCCCCTCAGAAATCTCAGTCGGTGTGTCTGGATGGAAATTGTTCTAGCGATTTACGTGTTGACTATGGAGTACCTCAGGGCTCTATCCTTGGCCCCATTCTGTTCTCTCTAATATCTGACTTTCATAAAATAATTGATCATTGCACACTTAATTATTATGCAGATGACACTCAGTTATATTATCGATTTCCTCCAAGTAACTGGGAGGTGGCAATGGAAAAAATCAACAGCGATCTACAAAAGTTACTGGATCTATCTATAGCCCATAACCTGAAATTGAATTCTAAAAAATCTCAGCCCGAAACACAAAAGGTGGGAAATTGAAGGTTTTATTTACAACTCTATGAAACAATACAACTATCTGCCCTGTGAATATAGACACTTCTCCATATATAATTTCAAGAAAAAGTTGAAAACATATCTGAAGTCTCCTGGATAGATAATAGATTCATGTTATGCCTTGCTCATATGGTTTTCCTTTTGTCTCACTTTAATGTATGTTTGCTATATATTTCACCTTATTTAAAATGAATAGATTATTAATATTCACTTTGGAATTTATAACCTTTGTTTTTCTCATATTTTTATATTTATATATAATACATGCTATCCCCTAGGTTAAGTTGCAAAACAGCCTCGGCTGAACTTCGCCCTTTCATTGATTTTTGTATTTATTTCTTATTTATGAACGATGTATGTCAATGAATAAAGCCCATTTATTATTATTATTATAAGTCGATTTCTAAACATCCTTTGATTAAGAATTTCTTGAATTGGCATAGTCATGTGGATGACGTTTTGGTATGTTTTTCAGGTACTAAGAGACAATCAGATAGTTTTCATAGGTATATTAACAAAATTCATGAAAACAATAAATTCACTATTGAAGTAGACAACTCAATCAATTTCTTAGACTTAACACGTAGTAGAATGAACAAACATGATTTTTCAATTTGTCACTAACCGTCCTATACTGATATTACTATACATTACGATATACATAGAGCTTTAACGTATTTTGGACAAGCAACGGAAAAAGTGGCTTCATTTTTGAGGAAAGTTGATGTTAAGGTTGCATATGGAACAAGTAATACATTGGGTAATCAGGAGTATATAAATTAAATTGTGAAACTTGTCCTAAGGTATATATTGGTCAAACAGGCAGAACATTTAGGAATCGAATCCAGGAAGATTACATGAGCTATGTGAAAAAAGAAACAAGTTCAAAAGTTGATTTCATCTTCTAGAAGAAAATCATATCTTCAACGAAGAGTTCGAAATTATACACATAGAAAATAAAGGTTTGAAACCGAATTATTTGGAAGCAATGGAAATTAGTAAACTTACAAATTCAAACATTCTGATGAATGACCAATTCGATTTGAATATGTCACCATTAGTGAACTTGTTTTATTATTATTGAAGTAGAAGTAGAGTCTAAGTATGAACTAAATGAAAATTGAAACAGCGTGAAAGATATTTCCCAAACTCATTAAATGGATATGTAATGAAGTAATAAACCAATTCCACATTAAATTGATGGATGTAGTCGTTACGACGTGGTGGAAAATCATAATGAAGAGAAGAGAAATGAAACTTTCTTTGTTTTTTTACCACTTTATAGGACGAAACTGCAGTAACGTTAGTTACAAATGAAAGTGGTAAAAAACATAGAAATATTTTTTTCGGTTTTTCAATTCAACATTATTGAACAGATTCGCTTATTTTTTGAGATCTATCCTGACACTAAGGTATTTCACTGATATTGCTGAAGAGATTTCTTTATTCAAACCTACCTTGAGAGGGCCTAGATTTGGTAATCCGCTGACATGACATAAGATGTAAATGGTAAACATGAAGTTTTTGGGTAATTGAGAGTCAATTAAATTGAAACCATTTTGAAGTTCAAGGAAAATCATCTTCAACGGTATGTTTCATGTTTTGCCAAGTTGAAGAAGTATATAAAATGGCAGTATCATCGGCAAAACTGATTGTTTATCCAGAAGTATTCAGGGTTAAAAAAAACTATTAATGTAGATAGTGAAGAGGAGTGACCCCAGTACAGTACCTTGGGGATCATTGTGAGTCACAGTTCTGGGCATAATCAAAATACCATCAATATCCACACTCTGTGCTCAGATAGATAATTGGACAGAAGATTATATGTCTTTCTTCGGATGCCATAACTGTTTGGTTTTCTCAAAAAATGTTTGTGACATACGTTGTCGAAAGCTCTGGAAAAATGTATAGTCATACCAAGTATCGGTATTTTCCCATCTAAAGCAATATAAAAGTTAGTTTTCAAATGGCGTTTTTGGTAAGCCTGCCTTGATCTGTTTAAAATTTGCTTTCCCGTTAACCAGTTTGTAACATTGCTTTCGAAAAACATATCCATTGACATATTGTCTTGTATCCTTGCGCAATTGTAAACTTCCATTGTAGTATTACATTTTACTTGAATTCATCAAAAAGACCTCCTACCTTACTGACAGTAAATCCTAAATTATTATTGTTACTAGTATTTCTAGACACAATGAGTTTGAACAAATACATTTTTGTAGTCAAAAAATGTAACTGAATTTTGCTAAAATCCCGCTGAAGCGGATTCTTTGTTTCCAACAAATTTCCACACAATGACAATTCCACTAATTCGTTCTTCGGCATTTCAGGTGCGCAGGTTTTGTCCTCCCATCATCCAGCATCCCTACCAACATAATGGACGCCAGTTACGTCCCCAACAACCCCCAGTTCGGGTTGCAGCTGGAGTGCAACTGGAGTGGATCTCCTGCAGGAATACAACAGGTATATTAATTGTTTTTTGAGAGCTTGGACAAGTGATTGTGCATGACTATATTCATTTTGAAGTTGAAAGCTTTTGGAAGACTTTGTATAGCTTGGTTGACTTTAAAAGCCGTGAGATTTCTTTGAAAACAATGAACATAATTTGAAACATACTACCAGAATAAGTCAGTCGAAATACTGACTGAGATTAATTAGAAAGTGGAAGAAAACTGTTCGAAAAAAAAACAATATGGAAACCACGTATACCATTGGAGATTGCATAGTTCTTCAGTTACCATATTCGTTTCAATTTTTATAATAATATCACTAGAGTCATTCCTGTTGAATACATATGGCATCATATATCTGCTGAATTTTAAAGTTTTTTACATAATCCCTTGATTTTCTGTTAAAAAAACTAGTTATTAGATACTTTCATTCATTCTATAATTATAAAACTGTTTTTTTTTAAATAACATAATATGAAAATCGGAAACCCATCACACAACTTTGTTCCATAAGTTTGAAAATTCATTATTTTTATTGATGTTTCATTAGTATTGATTGAGCTGTTCATCACTATATTGTTAAATGAAGCAACGGCAAGAATATTACAAAAAATAGTTCATAGAATAAGTACACAAAACTATTATGCGAATATTCATGGCTTTTGAAATTTTCGTGAGATTTTATTAATAAATATTTCAAAAACATATTCACAAAACAAATCAGTCAAAAATACTGATTGAGGTTAATTGAAAAGTAGAAGAAATCTGGTCGAATATAAAAATCGAAAACCCATCTCACAAGTTTGTTCCACAAGTTTGAAAATTCATTATTTTTATTGATGTTTCATTATTGATTGAGCTGCCCATCCCTATATTGTTAACTGAAGCAACTGCAAGAATATTACAAAAAAATAGCTCATAGAATAGGTACAAAACTATTATCTGAATATTTATGACTTCATTAACTTTTATAATTGTCGTGAGATTTTATTAATAACAAAATACAACTGATGAGACTGAACTATTCGAATATACTTTAATCAAACTCGATTCATTAATATACTTATAATTAATTTTTCACGTTCCTACTCCCTTACTCTTGTAATAATTCTTCTAATTACTAGATATTTGGTGAAGGCGCAAGTATAAATAATATAATAGAACAGGATGGTAATACTAGAAATTTTAGGCGTAACATTATATTTATTAAATTGAAAGGGGTATATTTTCTGGAGAGATTGAAATGAACTCTTTACAAATATGTGCTGATCAAGTTTCCATGTTATGCTTGCTTGCTTGCTTATTACTTTCATCAATACTTTTTATCCGAAGTTTTTGGTATAACATTATGTACATCAAATTGAAAGGGGTATATTTTTTTGGGTTATCAAAATGAACTCTTTACAAATATATGTACCTAGATCAAATTTTCCAAAAACTATTTTTCCATGCTATACTTACTTGCTTGCTTATTACTTTCATCACTACTAGTTTTTATTCAGCTCTCATTATGGAAGGTAGAACTGGACCTTCTGGCGTGTAATAAATCTAGAACAAGCACTGTGCTCAAACACCTGAATTGCACTTTTCTAGTCTTTAGGAGATAACGTGTATTTCTGAAGAAACCAATCTGGTTGGTGAAACACGAATCGATGAGAGTATTGCAGTTCTGGTGTTTGGGAACATAACTAGTTTTGAACTACTATTATAGCATCAATATGCACATATTTACTTTGAATTGAATCAAACTTCTACTTCCTCTGTAATAGGGGTAGGAGATGAAAAACATTAGGCTGCTGAAGTCGCTTATTTATTCCCAGCGATTCAAGCACTTTCAACTTCTGTCCCTCCATGTTGAAGCTAAAAGAAAAAGGTTCAAACTGCTGGAGTTGCTGGAAACGGACAAGCCACTTCAGTAGGCTCAAATTATGTCCCTCCATGTAGAACCTAAGGGACACCAGGTTCAACTTCTATTTCTCCATGTGAAAGCTAAGGGACATAAGTTTAACCTGATGGAGTTGCTGGAAATGAATGAGCCACTCCAGCAGGTTCAACTTGTGTCCCTCCATGTAGAACTTAGTGGACAGCAGGCACAACTTCTGTACATCCATGTAGAAGCAAAGGAACTAGAAGCTTCAGGACTCGCTAGAAATAAATGAACCCTTCCAGCAGGTTCAACTTGAGTCCCTCCATGTAGAACCATGAGGGACAGCAGGTTCAACTTCTGTTCCTCCTTGTAGAAGCTAAGGAACAGAAGTTCAACCTGGTGTAGTCGCTGGAAATAAATGAGCCACTTCAGCAGGTTCAACTTGTGACACTCCATGTTGAACCTAACGGACAGCAGGTTCAACTTCTGTTCCTCTATGTAGAAGCTAAGGGACAGAAGTTGAACCTGCTGAAGTCGCTTGGAAATGAATAAGCAACTGTAGCAGGTTGACCTTGTTCCTATTCATGTAGAAGCTAAGCAACACCAGGTTCAACTTCTGTTCTTCTATGTAGAAGCTAAGATACAAAAGTTGAACCTGCTAGAGGCGCTGGAAATAAATAAGCCACTCCAGCAGGTTCAACTTGAGTCCCTTCATGTAGAACCTGAGGGACAGCAGGTTCAACTTCTGTTCCTCCATGTAGAAGCTAAGGGACAGAAGTTGAACCTGCTGGAGGCGCTGGAAATAAATAAGCCACTCCAGAGCAGGTTCAACTTGTGTCCCGTAGCTTCCACATAGAGGGACACAACTTGTGTCCCTTAGCTTCTACATGGAGGAACAGCCCAGATTGGAATATCAATTCCTACCGAAGACGCTACTGTGTTAGCGAAAGACGTCTAAAAATTTAAATGTTTGTGAAAATTTGGTAACTGTTAACATGGATATTGCTATTAATTCTCATCATGTAACGTCTCAGTCCATTCATAAATAGTCTTGTGAATTTAAAAACATTCTTAGATGTTCTATTTTGATCCCAGATTCGAAATATTTTTGTTACAGGTGACAAACTGTACCGACGATTTATCTTCGTGTTGGAGCGAGGATATGGGCTCATTTTCTCTACCACTGGATCTGGAACCCCTTCCCAGTCTCTTCAATATCTCACCATGTAGTAACGGAACGAATGGAAGCTACAAGTAAGTAAATAACCAACTAAAATGTATATACAATGATAATGAGAATAACAACAGTTACTGAAAAATTGAGAGGGTTGATTCATGAAACTCAATTATTTTCAATGTTTCTGATCCTAGAAGTCGAGAAGGTGTGTAACGAATAGGTCAGTCATTTGAGAAAATTTAAATTATGTAACACAACCACTGCATTATCAGACCGTAACAAGCGTTATTTTCTTCATATTATTACACGGTTTCAGAAGTTTTAATGGACTTACGTTAAGTTGTAATATCCCGATGAATACTTATTCAATTTAATCGAAATGATCACTATTTGATTCAGTGCCAAAGTAAAATGAGTTGATTGGTTCCATTAGCATGGAAATTTTGTGCTCGAGATTCGATGAAGTCGACAAAGGACGATTTTGCCTGGTCTTGATTGGCGAAGGTTCTATCGGTGGAAAAGTTGATTGAAAAGATAGTATTTGGATGGCGGGAGATCTGGGGAGTATGGTGGGTGAGACAGAATTTTGAAATTAATTTTTCCAACGGTGATTTGTGAAACGTGCGGAAGTGCACGAAGGATCGGACATCTTCTATTTCGGGTGCAGCTGACGCAATGTTTGGTACATGTCGTTGATACATTGTTTGGTTGGTACATGGTTTGATTCAGTTGTAGATAGTTATAATGAATCACTCCAGCCGCTGACCACGTGTTACGGTCAATTTCTTGTTTATTGGTAAGAACTATCACCCGTTTTCGGATTCTATTGATATATTTTAACTGGAACATAGGCAAACAATAAGGTTATTTTGGTTGGACTCGATACTTCGGTCAAATATTTTATATTCTCGGGATATATACATTTGGAAAGATAATTGTGCGACAGCACCGTGAAAATGAAACTAAATATTGAATAAAAAACGTGATTGCATTTGTCGAGATGATATTGAATTATAAACGCAAATTTTATGAAACCACAATTCAAATTACTATTTCGTTGGCGCGGGTTTCACGATAATATCACGAGAGTTTCCGAATCGAAACTGAACAAATTGTTCAAGAAAAAGAATAGAGAAGAAATAACTCGTCCAAAGTAATTCGTGGTGTTCATTCCATTTTGAGTTTTATAAGAAAAAAGGAACCTCATTGAATCTAAGTTTACTGTCTTTCATTAAAATCAATTCATTCTTTGAAAATATGTAACTTTTAGGTTTTTTTATGGAGATACATTTATACGTGTAATAAGAGGCGTTTCTTATAAACGAATCGAGGAAAGATGTGGTCGTTATAAAAAATATTTCGATCAACGAATACACGGGGTGCCGCTGATTATTTCTCAAGGCTCCATTAAGTTGACTCAAGCAGAAGTCCTATGTCAAGGGGTATTCCGACTTTTCAAGACGGAACTATCAAGTAAAGTTTGATACGATATTCTCGGTGAATAACTGTGAGTTATTTTGGTTATTTTACAAAGACGAGGCCTACGAAGTCGACGATTTTCAAGGTCGCTACACTGTTCAAAAATTTTTGTTTGTTGTTTTGATTGTCTGTGACGTAAACAGCTGTTTAGAAAGTCCAGTTGTGAGACTTTATTTTATTTAGGGTGAGAAACCCACAAATATATAATATTTAGATAAAATTGTTCCCAGATACGGGAACCCTCAAGTTTTGTTTTCCCATTTAGCTAGTGAACTGTTAAATGCAGTTTACGGAACAGGCCTGTTCGTTATTTTTATACTCTCCGGTTGGACATCCCTTCAAGTTTATACTTTTTTTTTGTTTGTGACATTGATTGTTTAATTCATGTCATTGTTTAATGACATTGATTGCTAAGTAATTGAACTTGTTATATCGTATATTTCAGTCAAATGTGAATTTTCTTAACTTTTCATCAACCTTATTAATTTCAATATTAAAATTAACTGTTTGAAAGAAGTGTTAGAAGGCTTCGTCTATTTGCCCTATTACTCCCTTCCTGCTGAAGAAATATTAGCTGGCGCCCACAGCTTGCTATTAAAAACTATAAGAATAATACCAATAAAGAATTTTTAGGATATCCCAACTCGAACCCAAGACTCGCCCCATTCCAGCTAGCCAGCCAGTCGTAAATTTAGGAAAACCTACGTCATGCATCACACACCATGGTTACTGACCATGGTCTCTTGGTGGTGGGTTTCTGCCTTTGGGAAGTACTTTAGTGGCTTATCAGTGTCCAACCACAACTTGAACTCCTTTTGTCGTAGAGGATCCACTTTTCATCACACGTGATAATACAAAAAAGAATCGTTTTGGTTGCGCAAATGTTGAAATCTTCGGAACGAAATTTCTCAAACAATCATCTAATAGTGCGTTCATCAACACTATCATGGCTCAATGCCTGATTAATTTTTCGGGTGGTTTCGACAGCGTTTCGGTTCAATTCGAATACATGGAAGAATTGGCTGAAAATCGCTTAACGACGTTATATAGTGATAAACTGAAAAGAAGCAAAGAATTAACAGCATTGATATATAGAGTACAACGTTTTCTATCGATCATTATACAGGATGTCAATTTGAAAACTTCCCACCCTTGATATATTCCTTCCGGTAAATAATATGAGGAATCGAAAAAACAGGTCAATTTTATTGTCAAGGAGGACACTTTCAAGAACTATTTGTAACTCCCGTGGTTCAAGTCCCCAGGAGGGGTAGATGTCACCTTTAGAATTTCAAATGGAAAGATGACACCTCATTTTGATTGGCGTTCAATTCTGCTTCCAATGTTACAGTGACTCACGCCTGATAGTACGCCTATACTGAGGTGCATGATTTGGCCAGAACTGGTTCAAACCCTTAATTAGGGTTGGCATGACCCATTAGTTCCAAAAAATTTACATTAAAAAGTAGTCTAATAGTAAAACGAAGATGGTAGTAGAATTGTTTTTAGTAAATAATAAAGAAACTAGAAAGGCTAAGAGGCAATCGTGAAGGAAATTTTGTGAAGAGGTAATGGATACCCCCACTTGTTCGAGAATCCACAATGTGCCAGCTGAGGAGGGTACTATAAACCAGGTAGAGTTCCTAAAAAAGGACGATGATACCTACACAACAGCATTTGGGGAAAGCATAGAAATGCTCATCAAGGCACACTTTCCGGCCACAACAATTATAAAAGGCCCAGTGGTAGTGCACTGTCCGCAAAGCAAGCCGAACAGGCCGAATGCCTCGGACTGGAGACTAGCTATTGAGATAGCAAGCCCAAATAGAAATAGGTGGGATATAAGTAAATTCCAGCCATATAAATCTCCAGGAGAGGACGGAATATCCCATCCTACTTCGAAAGGGGCAGGAATCACTGATTCCATACTTATGTAGAAGGCTTGCATAGCCATGAGATACATACCAAATGAATGGCAAAAAGGCTGAGTCATCTACATACCCAAGATAGGGAAGGTAAACGATATGATGCCCAAGTCATACCGACCAATTAGTCTAGTGTCTGTCCTGCTCAAAACACTGGAAAGACTGATAGATAGATACATAAGAGATGAGGTATTGTCAATAAACCCTCTCAAC
>WOGP01009590.1:0-10665 GCA_015342065.1 Leptinotarsa undecemlineata | reverse complement strand
TTTAAATGAATGCTAACAAATTGCACTTACATGGAACACTGCCATCCTCACTGGTATACATATATGTTTCATCTTAAGACACTTGTCCCAAGGCTCGTCAGTACCAAATTGGATAACATTGTAGAAAATACACAAAATCCTTTCATGAATTACGATTTTTTTTTCTAAAAATGTTCACAATCGATATTGAATTCAGATTTTTTATTTTTCTATCTATACTTCCAGATCGGGTTGAAGAAATCGATATCGTACTATCTTCTCACCATAATTTCCCAAAGAAAATACAACACCTATAGGAAATGGAAAAATATGAGTTTTTTTTTCATCAAAATGTCTCAAAATACATCGATATATGAACATTGAGTTCAATATTACAAATGGAAGTGAGCCCATTTAAATCTTTCAGGAAACAAAAAACTGAAAATTATAAATTTCGATCATTTACTGACAAACATCATATTTTGTTGAGAAAAATACATTGAATTCATGCAGTAACTTATCATTATATAGGTACTAGAAATTCGCCGTTTCTACGGCAGATTTTAGATTTCAGAAGGTAAGGAAATTCCAAAAAGGTCAGTTGAAGCTATAAGAATAACATTGCATTTGTAATTAGAAAGTTTTTCAACCACAGTCCAATATACACAATTTAAATGATACTACAAGATTGAGTCGTTTGAGAAAATCCAAAAGAAAGCATCTCGGATATATTCGCAATAATCTTGCAAAATTATGTGTTATACTGAGTATAACAACAATACTTTGAAAATATATGCGCGTCGCTGCTACGGTGAGAAGTACAAAATGTTTCAAGTGAAAACTGAAAACATTGGTTCAACAGAACTGCAATAGTCCAAAGTTCACACTGGCCGAGTTGAAAATTAGTTTAGTAGAAATTATTATTATACAAGTAGATAACAGAGTATAACATTCAATACAAATATTAGAGTAAATAAATACAGCTCTGCTTTTTTCGTTAATTTTTTTATGTTGTGTTTGATTTCTTATATAATTAACACAAGATATAAATTGAAGAAGAAAGTAATACAAATCATGGAATTATGAAACAACAACAAAAATTATTTCAAATGTTTAAATGATTACTTGAGAAATATTTCCTATTTGGAAAATTATAATTGACATTCCTATACGAAACACCAACAATAGAAATTAATTGGCGCTCTGAATCGACTTCATTGATTCCAGTAGCACATTTGCTTTTTCAACTGCATAAAAACCCGGAAAAACCTGCAGCACCACATCACTTGAAAATCTTGACCTGCCAATGTCTCTCTTTCATGAAACAAAATGTAAGGTGTCTCCAGAGGCTCCTATAAATTCAAGATATTGCCAGAATATTTAGTAACGACTATCGTCAAACTTAAACCAGTCCGTTTCGTCTTCGACCAAAGCGTAATAATGACCAGATTCAACGCCAGAACCACAGTGAACAATAACTACATGAATATTATAATAGTGGTCTTCTAGATTGAAGTGTTCATCTAATTCGAACCTTCGTAAGAGTTTGGTGCTTACATCAGAGGTTGTGTCATGTTTCAAGATCACCAGTGTTATTATTAGACTGACTGGTACCTCAGCTGTCCCTGTTTTCTTATAATAGTTAGTTAGTTAGTTAATAGTTATTTAGTTAGATAGTTACTTTGACGCATGTTTAACAATACAGTTGATCATCACCCGTTGAAGTTGAAGTTCCAGAAAATAAATAGGTTTTTGCTACCTCTTGAACAGCCAAAATATCTACAAACACAAGACGACTAGACTGTTCGTAATCATTCAATCCAGAGTGGTTAGGAGTGTTGATTCTGCTATTTTTTGCTCACAAAGGGTATTCAACAAGAACCCAAAGAGTTCGGAACAATCCTCTTGCTGTCCTAACGAGTATCTAGTGGACTTCAAAGACTCCAAGAAATAGGTTGGAGGGAAATATGTTAGAATTTGGTGGTGAATGAGTGGGAAACATTACCTTTCTCATTCATCGTTAAAACCTCATTCTTGAAATTTTTCGTCATGAACAACACTTGTGAAGTGCTATTCATGTAGCAAGTATTTCCTAAATTATGTAATCCAATTTTCTCTGCATGATAATCAGGACAACTGTCTACTAATTCGTAAGGAAGAACATGTTTCACAGAATCTGTCTCAGAACCATGTCTTAGGCTGCAATAGATCCTTCCAAGTGACGAAGGGTTTCATGGAGGAATCAAAAACTAATCAATATATATATATTATAGTATACAATAAACTATACTGATTTGTTTTTAATATGGATTTTCATCAAGTATCGGCCAGTTCTATTCAATTATAGAGGAATCAATTGGGCTCTTGCTTCATGAAGCTCTTCCACTGAAAGGTGGAAGAAGAGCTTGCGATGAAAATATCGGTACAATCAGACAATCTAGATATAGCCTAAAGTATACCAATAATACGGGAATATTATAGATGATAGAATCGGCAAGCCTTACGTATTGACCAGGGTAATAATAGAATTGGAAAGTTTGAAACTCACTCAATGACGGATTTTGATAGTAATCATTATAATTAAATAAAAAAATGATTTTTTATATTGTTTCTCAGTTTCAACAAATAGGTATAGACTTTTCAGAAAATATATCTTCTGTTCCATAAAGATTATTCAAAATATATAAACATAGTTGCCTTACATAGAAACATATATGTACTCGATAAAAAAAAGTGTATGTATTGCAGTCGCTAATAATAATTATTATTTAACTACACAACTTCCCTTATAGATAGAAAACAAGTCCAACTGACTGCTTCACTGAAAGAATATCCAACAACGTTTTGAATAATAAAATAACCCAAATCTAGAACCCAGCATTTCGACAATAAAGGTAAATAATTATCCGTATAGACGTGCGCCAGGTCGATCTTCAAGTGAACTCTACTACAAATCAAATGCTAAGTTTTCAAAGCACTTAATAGAGAACTTTTGAAACATCAATTCGTAATATGCGCCTATATAAGTCATATCCTATAAAAAAATCGAAAAACTTTAATAAATCCCAGCTGTATTACAATTTGAAACATGTTTTTCTGAGTCATTATCAAGAAAATGGTTCATTTCAGTAGATAATATAGAAAATGCAGTTAATATCATACAGAAATTCTCATGGCCCCTTATTGGATCCGGATCCATTTCGACTACCATATCACGAAATTAAATTTTTTGAACACCCAATGCAACTCAATCTTTTATCTATCGGTACATCAAAGGTATTGGAACAAATCACCGCTATAAATGCCGAGCACACACAAACAAACACTTTGAAGAAAAGTGTACGAAATTGTTTCAATTCAAAGGCAAAGGTTGGATGCAGAATAAACAACTCCGGAACGGAACATGGAAAGTTTATAAAATCAGCGTCTTATCATCTGGTACCGATCAAGCAGATCTAGGAGGCTGGGAGTAAACAAAACAGCGTTTGTGATGTGATCCCATCAAACATTCTCAGAGTGATATAAGTATGTCATTAAGTTCATAATAATTTGAAATTAGGCGGATGGCATCAAAGAGATTTAAACGAAATTTTACTGGGAATGTGATCATCGTTCTGTTCCTGGCAAATTTCAAACGTCAATTCCGATTTTCTACGAGTTGGGCTCACATTATTTTTCATTGACTCATGAAACTTGAGATTGAGAAATTACATATTACGTCATTCATCTTTTTTCACGGCCTGCTATGAATAGAAGGATAATTTGAATGAATAACTAATACTAATTAATATAGTTTATTGTATGATTATCACTATAAAATATTTATAGTTATACAGTGCATTTCTTTAATGCCCCCCCCGTTTGATTTAATTTGGGATAATGAAATTGATATATGAATACTTTATTTTGAAGAAATTGACAGATGAACCGTTCAAGATGGCGACTGGGCGCCATCTGCGAAAAAAAATTAAATAGAAGGGGGAGTTCTGACACATCATTTTGAATATCCTGACGAATACTTCACAGCCCTAGAATATGAATTCAATATCTTCACCTACTACAAAATGGCGGCACATTTTGCAGGTATTCAGCACATACGTCTGTTTTTTCAACAAACTTTCTTTTCTGAAAACCTAACTTCTCTTATCTCTCTCGTTTTAAAAAACAATTCAAAATTCCAGATGGTACCACAAGTTTGGTTAAGTATTATCAATACATTGATATAAAGACAAATAGTATTGTATCTCATAGTATTGAGGCTTACATATGAAATGTTACGAAAAACATTTTCGTAACATTTTCCTGTAAATTATTCATGAGAAATTGAGAATGATTAATCTTAGTAAATGCATTCAGATATGGTAACTTATTGATGTTCAACAGCTTACTGAAATCAATATTGTAAACCATCATTTCATAAAATACAGTTACTAGTGGTTGAAATAAGCAGAGTAATTTTTTTGCACCTGATGTTCGCGTTTCCATTAAGGCGGATGGCTCTTTTCTGGATGGAGTCCAGCAACTTCAGGGTATGTTTGTGGACAGAGCTCCATACAAGAGAACAATACTTCAAAGAAGCTTCAAAAGTTGCTGACATGTGTGAAGTTTTTTGGTTCGGAACAGTGTTCCAAACTTTTGAGAAGCAGTTTTCGCAATTCCAGCGACATGATTGTGCCAAGACATCTTGGTGTCCCTTTTAAGTAAAGCTGACCTGGTTGTTGATCAAGTGCTCACTAATTTATGTGAATTTCCATGTTGATAATATGCTCAAATAGTGACGCAGTGTACTAGAATTACAATAAACGCAAAAACCGTAATAGATTATGTGGTAACTAACTGTTGCGATGTTCAAGCATCTGTCTTTCATACGCCTAAGATAACTGATCATTCAATGATATCTGTCAGTTGTTTCGAATCTACTATAAATATTCCTGAAAAAATTTGATTGTTAAAAATATTACTTCTGAGACATATTAAAACATAAATATTGAACTAATTGATCAAACATGGCTATTGAATTCAATCGATGTTAACGAAATCTAGAATGAAATATTTGATAAAACTGAAATAATTATAGATAATCTTGCACCTGAACACACTATCTCAATAAAAAATAATGAGTTACCTTACTATGATTTGGAATTGAAAAATAAAGCTGAGGAACAAAACATAATATATAAAACATTTGAAAATAATTACAACTCACCTCAGCGAGAACAATTCTGGAAAAACTATAAAATTGTTATAAATCAGTTATTAGCAGTGTTAATATGTTAAAAAAGAAAAGGATCTTTTTTTATGAACAACAAATTGACGCAAATAATCCAAGACAAATGTGGAAACATCTTAAATCAATAATAAATCCGGTTAACAATAGTAAAATGAATAAAATCATCTTTCGTAAAAACAATTCAATAATAATTAGTGAAAATGAACATGAGATAACTGAGAATTTCAATAATTACTTTGTTAATAGTATTTCAAATATCTTTAAGAGTATCCCTCAATCTGATGAATGGTCATCCACAAATTACTCAGTTATAAACAGTTCTTTTTCCAAATTTAAACTATTAATGATGACTCTACTGCGGAAGATTATTTATTCCTTAGACAATAAAAACAAGTCTGAAGTATTGAATAGCAAATTTTTAAAAGAAACATTCAAGGTATTTGAGTATGTGATATTATACCTGGTGAATACATCTCTGGATGAAGGAATATTTCCAGATCAACTGAAGATAACTTCTGTTATTCCTATACCAATGGTTAGTAATACAATTGAAGCAAGCAATTTTCGCCCAATTAATACTCTACCAACTTTGGAGAAAGTCCTTGAACTAGCAGTTTACGAACAATTAGTTGCATACTTTGATGATAATGAATTGTTCTTTGGTAAACAGTCAGGATTCAGAAAAAATCATTCCTGTGAATCAGCTATTCAGTATACTTTCTCTAGATGGAAAAATGCGTATGATGAAAATAAATACACTGTAGCTGTCTTTCTTGACTTCAAGCGCGCATTTGAAACAATTGACAGAAACATCTTGATAAAAAAATTAAAGTATTATGGGTTAACAGGCTCTGTGCTGGCATGGTTTCTTAGTTACCTCAGTGAAAGAAAACAGAAAACAAAAATTGGTTCAAAAATATCTGATAAGATAAATATCAACATTGGTGTTCCCCAGGGAAGTGTACTTGGCCCACTTTTATTTATTATATACCTAAATGATATTTATTATGTTCCTGGGCTACATGAACTTAATCTGTTTGCAGACGATACATTAGTTTATACTTCGAATACAGAACTCAATGATGCTGTAGATACTCTCAAAGGTTCTATGAAAAACATCGAAAAATATTTACATATGAATAAATTAAAATTAAATGCAGATAAAACGAAAGCTATGGTGATAACAACTAAATATAAACTGAAATCTATTGATTATAGTTAAGTAACTACATAAAAGTGTCAACATATTTATAAAATTCATGAATTAAATTTTTTTCATAAAAAAAAATATCTATTGGAAATGTATATCTGGCATGTTGTATTCACCTAAGACTGAAAAAAAATGTAATTTAATGAGTTTAATAATTCTTTTCAGATACCTCCATGAATCGGTCAATGTTCACTGACAGAACTTTGAGTCCTAACATTAATACATCAATGACTTCGAGGAGACCATCTTTCAATGCCTCAACTTTCGGGTCGCCTAATTTCATCGACAATACTATCACAACAGAAAAAATAATCAATTCTCCTTTTTATAACGGACGAACAATATATGGTGGAGCATCTGCGTATGGCCGTAGGTTAGGTAGAAGTGCAAGAGATCTTAGAACATCTCTGAAAAAGTCTGTACAGATCAAACCTGTCAACAAAACCAATGAGGACGGTAACTTGGTTCTCGGGAAAACAGCAAGGAAGATACTAGATACTTTGGAGCAGTATAGTTCTCCTGTGAATGATGCCAAAAAAATTCCTACCACATCGAAAAGGTTTCGTCCAGATGGTTACCTCAGTCAGCACGTGGGTGCCAGACCTTACATGGTTCGAGGAAATGATGTTCCTTCGAACAAGGAACTGCAAGTCCCAACAGTTTCTGATCTCTTGAAAATGAAACAAAAAATGAAATTACAGCAAAGCACAGAGGTTGTAAGACAGATTGCTATTTCTTCAAAGTCCAATCTGAATAATACAAGTGAACAAGGTACAAGCACTACAGAAAAGGATACGTCTGAAACACCCAGTAAAGATTTATCTAAAGATCAAAACCTAGAAGCTAATAAGGCCACCAGTGAAAGTCAAGTGAAAACCATCACTCCGAGTCTTCCAGTTACCTCGTTACCTAAATTTAATGTTGCTGTGGCGCCAGAATCAAGCAAAAAGAAATCTACAACAAAAACTACGAATGGGTTTTCTTTTATCCCCACCCCTTCAATTTCTATACCTTTCAATTCTCAACCAGTGGTCGAAACAGTAAAGACTGATGTGACTACTAAGAAATCTGATGAATTGACTACAAACATCACAAATAAAAGAAGCTTCAAATTTTCTGATCCTTTGGTAATATCAGAAAACTACAAATCTATTGTCGCCATCAATAATTTCAAATTCAGTGAACCTTTGTGCAAAATTGCAAAAATGGAGTTGTCTAAATCACCGAATAAAGATAAAAGTGAAGAAAAAGTTGTTGAAAGCACTCCTGTCTCGAATGGTAATCAATCCTCTGAGTCTTCGAACAAAACCATAGACTTACCTTCATCGAAGGCACCAGAAAAGAATAATGGTCCGAACAGTTTTGATAAGCAGTTTAAAATGTCTGCCAAGGAATGGGAGTGTAGCATATGCATGGTACGTAATAAAGAGCTTGATGCGCAATGTGTTGCTTGTACTGCACCCAAACCATCCCCCAAACCAGTTATAGAAAATGTGAAGACTCTGCCTTCATCATTTGGCAACAAATTCAGTGTGCCAAGCTCGATGTGGGAATGTTCAGTTTGCATGGTCCGAAACGAAAAAGAACGAGCAAATTGTGTCGCTTGCAAAGAACCAAATACCAAAGTTACACCTGTGATTCAAAAATTCTCCTTCGGAAAACAATTCGAAGCTCCCCCGGGTACTTGGAACTGCCCCACTTGCCTGGTAAAAAACAACGATGATTTGCTGAAATGTGCCGCATGCGAAACTGCAAAAACAGACAAAACAGAAAAGAAAACTGCTGATAACTTGAGCACGTTGTTTAAAGTCAAAGAGAATGAATGGGAATGCAAAGTTTGCATGGTGAGGAACAAATCTTCAACTATCAAGTGTCAGTGCTGTGAGGCAACCAAGCCAGGAAGCTCTTCTGAGAATTCAACTGAGAAGGACCCTTCCAATAAGCCTGTGCTGAAATTTAACTTTGGCTTTGATAAAGTTGAAGCAAATACTTTCACTTTCGGGATTCCGGCTGATCCTGCTGTAACTCTGCCCAAACCTGCAGTTGATCCATCAACAGTTTTCGGAGAAAACGCTAAACCGACTGCGCCCGCAGCTAAGTTTTCTTTTGGTATTCCAGCCAAGTCTAAAAAAGAAATGGGCACCAGCGAAGCTGTCAAACCAGCAACTGAAGTAGTACAAGCAATTGTACCAGCAGTCGATCCAAAAGTTGCATCAGAGAATAAACCTAGTGAAGAGACAGTTGCTTCAGTTAGTGTAAAATTGGGTGAAAATATATCTTCTCCAGTTTCTAAAAAAACTGTTACTAAAAAGGAAGAAGATAGCACAGTTAAGCCAACCACTACTGCAGATATGAATAGTAGTATTCCGGCCAAACCAATATTTAGTTTTGGTGTGGCACCAACTAATTCAGTAGATAAATTGGACGCTACAGCTAAAGAGGTGACTAAAAATGCTCCCCCTGCAAAGCTGTTCAGCTTCGGTGCCAAACCTGCAGCCACACAAGCGGCGCAAAGCAGTAATAACACTACTGTCGTATCAACGGAAACCAGCAAACCATCGACCACCGTGCCTGCTTTTACTTATACCGCTAACAAAACCACCGATGCTGCTTCGTCGTTATTTGGATCAACAAAAACACCAGCAGTGAATAATGGATTCGGATTCTTGAATTCTTCGTTTGGAAATGAAAACAAGGCTAGTGTTGATGCTCCACCAAAAAACACTGCAGAAACCAAACCGTTTTCTTTTGGAAGTACAGCTGCTACTGGAGAACCTGCCAACAAGATGCCTATGTTCAGTTTCGGTCCGCAAAAGTCTACCCAGCCTGAACAATCTTCAGGGTTCACTTTTGGAGCCGCAAAGCCAACTGGGTTTAATTTCACAGGAACTACAGAAACTTCTACTTTCAATGCTCCGTCTGGAAACATCTTCAGTGAGCCTGCCACCACAAGCAGTGTTAGTTTCAGTTTCGGTTCAACTTCTCAGGCTAACAGTAGTCAAAAGGCAGGCTTCAGTTTTGGATCTACAATGAACAGTTCTACCTTGCCACCTGCAGCCTCATCCAGTTTCAATTTTGCTGCAGCTGCTCCAGCGGTAAGTTTATAATAGGTTGTTGAAATATCACATCATTGTTTTTTGTAATTTTTCAGCCAACAGGTGGTTTCAATTTCTCGGAGGCAGCAGCAGGTTTTGGGTCCGCGAAACCATCCTTCAATTTCTCTGACGGCTCGGTGACTGCTTTTACGTAAGTATTGAAAAACATCTTTTCAAATAAATAAGTTGAGAATCTGAAGTAACAAATAAAAATATAAAAAACTCGTACCCCATTAAATTGGAAGCTGATGGTAAAGACATTTGCCATCTGAATACTATTGCAAATCTATTTAGCAAACATTTTAAAATAGCTTGCTTTCAAAATTCATCCGTTCATGAAAGTGGCTGATGTGTAAGCAACTATCTTTATACAACCAGTAAGTGAAAATAAAATATTGTAAATGTTTCATGATGTACAACCAACAGTGTGTGGAATTGATTGCATACCACCAAATATACTTAGAAAGCTCTGTTGGTTCATATGTAGCCCATTGTCATATGTGATTGATGAAATTCTTTGTAGATCCGAATTAGTATGGCTGCAGAACAGAACTAGAAATCTATAATGGAACTGAAAATATCGATAACAAGTTTACTACAATGGGCTTATATTTTGACCTTGGAGAGGTCCTGATACCATACAAAACTATGGTATTAAAAGAGTATGCAGTGATATAATTGCTTCCTATTTGACAAATCGACCCCAGGTCAAGAACCTACAGTGTAGGAAGTTGGGAGAGATGAATATTCCGAGATTTTATTTCAGAATATTAAAACTAGAAACATCTGTGAGATTAACCTCTGTAAGGTATCTTGCATAAATGTCTGTAAGATATGATTCAATATCCAGCATGGTATTAGCTGGTAAAGTAGTTGTGTTCCGGCAGGCATCTACCAGGACCTTGGCAGAGATGAATGATTCCAGATTTTATTTCAAAATATTTATTTTCTTATCATCATCCTTCATTTCTTTGTTATTCGGTGTACACTTGTAGAGAATAAAAGTATCAAGTTGGGACCCTGGTTTCAGGAGAGTCCACATAAATATTTTCCATCTCAATGTTTTCATCAGCTTCTTGAAGGAGAAATAAAAATCTATACTAAAACCAATAATGATTGAGAGTAGAAGTAAGCCCAGTTGACAGCAAATC
>WOGP01009589.1:0-10666 GCA_015342065.1 Leptinotarsa undecemlineata | reverse complement strand
TGTGTGTAGGGATGCTCCAGAAGTGTTTTATAAAAGACAAGCTAAACGACAGCGATCTTACAATGAATCGGATGGACTTAATTGAAATTTGGTGGTACAAACTTCTTTTATTTGTCAAAACACTAAGAATAATGTTTTTTTTTATTAATTTTGTACTTAAAATATTCTAAAAGAAACATAACAATATTGTTTTATGTACTTTCACTTTTCACGTATAGTATAACTACTCTTTAAGATTAAGTACTGTGTATCTCAAAAACCAGAGCTAATAAAAATTTTTCATTATTATTTTCGTTTTTATCACCCCAAAATTAGTAGAAATTGACTAATTTAGTGTAGGAAACATTCAAAAAATATTTTTTTGTTGTGTTGTGATAAGTAATTTGATATTCCAACTGATTTCAAACAGTGAAACTGAATGCAATATGTAAGTCTCAAGCAATAGATCGATATCCTCGTTCATATAGTTACATATAGTTCTTCTTTTCAACTAGATCCAACATCCAAAGTGCGGCATAATGAACGATCCTTAGGATTCGAGTCGGAAGTGCATTTAGAGTCATAATAGCTGTGTGTACTCCGCCGCAATAAATTGGAGGTAGGTGAAACTATTCAAGAAGTGCAACTTAGTTGAAGATTTATGGGAACCTAAATAGTGTAGATACTTTATCCTCGTTGCACAGTTCGTAACAGGCGAACTCTGAATAAATTATCACAAATGTTCGTGTTTAGCAATTTTACAAATTATTCAAGAAAGAAAAAGAAACATTATCGGATGGGAATGATCCAGCATGCGTTGCATGATTGATAAATCACTCTCATGGTCTGAGCATATTGAAAGTTTATCAAAAAATCTCCGCAACTCCTACTTCGCAATTTTGCCATTGAGGTATAAACTTCATGAGACTATTCTTTTCCAAGTTCAATGTGCATTGGTACATTATGCATCTTAATTTCACATCATTTTATAGTTAAATGCTACCGTAATGAATAGGATATTTGTTACACAAAAATTTATCGTTACATTCAACAAGAAACCACGTGATTCTTACAGGGAAATTTTCAAAAACAAAAAGGTTTTCACAGATTGCTGCAGTTACATACAGTGATTTCTCATATATCCCCTTTATTTTTTAAACGGGTCAACTCAAATAATTGAAATTTGGGGTAATGAAATAAATGCATTAATACTTTAGGTATTTAAAACTTTCAAGATGACAACTGGGCGCCATCTAGAAAAAAAAATGTAAAGGGAGTCTCGTGACACATCATTTTGAAGCTCCTGACAAATGCTTCACAACCCTAGAATATGATGTCAATATCTTCAACTACAACAAAACGGCGGATCTTTCAATAATTGCCTGAATACATCGACATTTGATTACATAATATGAGGTAATAAGCTTGAGGTCAGTTCAGAAGATGCTCGAAATGGTTGCCTTGAACTTCTTGACATATGAACAACCTTTCCGATATTTCACGTCGAACATTTTCGAACAGAGTAACGTATATCCAATATTGAAGTAGGTTCAATTTCGTACAGCTTTTGCTTCAAATAGCCCCATAAAAAAAGTCCAAAGGTGTCAAATCTGGCGAGCGGGCTGCCATTCTGTAGGACCTCGACAGCCAATCCAACGACTGGGAAAACTAGTATCCAAATAGTTTCTTACTTGTCTGGAATAACGTGGTGGTGCTCCGTCTTGTTGGAATACAATATCCATATCGAATTCATTTGGATTCGCACATTACGAATGATTAGAGGGTCAACAGTAGTTTCCAGCATATTCCCCTAATGAATTTTATTCATTAAATAGAGGTGCTACAATATGGTTTTCCAATATTCGTGCCCAAACGTGAATTTTTCTGGATATTAGGTATCGGTTTGGTGAAATTGCCATATGGCAGATAAAAAGGATTATTTCTAGAAATATCTATATGTGTCTATATGTATAACATATTGTGTTGTCTTCAGAAAATTATTAAATATTCACCCATTTTGTAGTAGGTGATGATATTGACTTAATATTCTAGGGTTGTGAAGTAATTTTCAGGAGCTCAAAAATGATGTGTCGCAGGACACCCCTTTCTATTTCATTTTTTTCACAGATAGCGCCCAGTCGCCTTCTTGTCATCTGTCAATCTCATTTCAAAATAAAGTATTCATTGATGTTACTATCCCAAATTTCAATTTTCTGAGTTGACCCGTTCAAAAGATAAAAGAGGGGAGGACATTAAAGAAATGCGCTTTGTATAAATGTTGCTTGCATATGAAAAAACATCAAAATGAGACGAAGAAAAACAGTTAGCACTATCAATATTCCACTAGAGATGCTACCAATTCAATAACAATGACTTGCAGAACATCCACATTTAAAATTATGCTGGGGTAAAAATATCTGATGAAGGCCTGTAGCACTGTCAAATAAAAAAATCACTGAAAGCTTTCTAATTGGCTGAAGTGTATTATACATTACAAGAGTATTTCGATGATTGAGTTTTTGTTGATATCTGTGTGTAAATAATCTTATTCTATTATATTTGAATTTAACATTTTTACACTTTTACACATTTACGTTCTTACATTTTTATTTATGCATATGTGTATATATATATTTATGCACGACCGGGAGTAAAGTAGCACTTTATCGTCCGGATTTTCAGGCGTAAAGTAGCACCTTAGCGGCCGCGGACTACTTATTTGCCCGGCGGGTGATAAAATAAATGCTGAATTGTTGAAACATGTATCTGAATTATACAGGAGTGCACATCACGAGTCAAGAATCTATCAACTACCATCATCAGACTATATCTATTATACTTACAGGTAACTCATAAGAAGCTATCAATCTTGCGTATCTACTGATATGTCTATTATCATGTACATTTGAAGTAGCTTTCAGCATGGAATAATATGACTACGTGGAAGAGGATATTTAGATTTTTCCACAAAATAGGCAAGAAGTATACTCTCAGTGTAGTTCTTATTGTTTACATTATTCCTATCGCACCACCTAACGAATTCTTCATACACATTGTCGTATATTTTCTTGAATTTACCTAATAATTTCACATCAGCTACTTTACCAATTTCTGGTGAAGTACAATTCTCACTTTCTTCGTTTAAAAATCACTAATAAATCATCTTATTTCGAAAAATTGACTGAGTTGCCATAATAACATTCATTCTATATCTCCTTGATTTATTATGTTTCCGATATGATATGAATATACAGCCTCACCGCAGCCTTGATGTGTTTCTGTATTGTTCTAGATCTACATGACATCAAATATACCGGTCGCGCAAAAAATGTTATAATATGTATTTCGCGCGTAATTTGCTTTTATAGACCTAGGCGGGTTAATAACCCGACGCTGCGGTCCATAAAAGCCTATTTTACGCCCTTGTGTATGTTTATGTGTATTCAATGTATATTTGGATGTTTGTCTGTTTGTTCGTTCAAGTATTCATTATCAAATCTGCATTAACAGTTCAAATTGTATATTAGCTTTTGAGTTTTTTTTATTACGTCCACTTGGATAATCATTTAATCAAGTATAAATTGACATGTTGATATCATGTAGTTGGTCTATGAATGAATACATTTCTTTCTTTATTTTTTTCATGGTATTTTATAGTACTGTCAAATTGACTGGAAAATTGTCACGTTGTTGTCCGCTACTCGGAGGGATGGTAGCCGGTTGGATTAACGAGGATGCTCTGCTCCACTCACTCAATCGACCGCTATGTGAACCGGCGATTCGAACCGCAAGGCCGGCTGATCGATTTTCACTTTCTATCGCCCAACCCGTGTTAGGAATCACATGTTGAAAGGTAAGACCTCGACCAGCTGGTTAATGGAAAACAGATTTTGAACACATTTTTTAACTTCTCCATAGAAATGCCCCTTGCCGCAAAACCACCTTCATATCTAGTTTCTTGAAAAGCTTTCAAAAGTAGATAAGGCATTTTTTGGAAAGAAAGTTTTTGGCTTTCTACTACTCCATCTTGATACAAAAAAAAGGATAAGGGAATCTTCCAAAGAAAAGAAGGAAGTAATCAATTTGCAATATAAATTTGTATACCAGTGAGGATGGCAGTGTTCCATGTAAGTGCAATTTGTTAGCTTTCATTTAAAGTAGAATGAAATGAATGAAAGTGAATGATATCTGATTTTTATTCCACAACGAACTGTATAATTCAGTATTCATATAGAAGTATTTGTTTCGAAAGAATATTTTTCTTTCGTATAATTCAATGTTTATTTGACAGTAGCTCTTTCAGGAGGACTTTCTTTCAGTTCGTGCCTGAAAGTTACTTCTTTGCATGACCTACACATCCATGTAAAGAGTTACTTATTTGCAAATTGATTACTTCCTTCCTTTCTTTGGAAGATTCACTTATCCTCTTTTTTTTGTATCAAGATGGAGTAGTAGAAAGCCAAAAACTTTCTTTCCGAAAAATTAATCACCTCTAAAAATATAAACTGTCAAATTCTTAGGGTCGAACATTGACTCCCAATTATCCTGGAATGATCATATTATGTCTATTTCTAATACATTATTTGGAATCTTAGAAATTTTGGCCATATTGATATTTTATTAAGCTACTATTATACCTATGCCTATGTTCACTCAAGTTTAAATTCTTGCCTAGTTTGCTACGGTAATTGCAGCAAACTGAGAAAATTGAATAATCTGTTGATTGTAGAAAAGCGGTTATTCTGTGAGTTACAAATTTTAACGGTAATATTCATGAATATTTCAAATTATGTCACTTACATTAGTAATCATTACTATGTGAAGGGATCCTTCCCGTATTGCTGCTGGTTACGACAAAATTATAATCTGATGGTTCCTGTACACAAATTAACATCTGTATCAAACGTCCTCATATAAGGTTTATAATTCAATGAACTGTCTAATTCCATTAGTTTCAAAACTAGCGTTAGAAGTATTCTCTACACTTGAATATTTTCGATTTATACCATTTTTTTTGTTTCATATGATCATCTCCTGCAACTATTATTGAATTATTTGTTTATATACTCCTACTTTTACATATTATATGCGACGATTTTCATGCTTGTGAAACAGTCTCAGGAAAATATAGTATTGCTTCATTGATTAATTGATTGTTTGTTTCTTTCTTGGCATTTTGAAAATGTTGGTTTGTCATTGGCATCCAAAATTACTTCTCTTACAAATGAATCCAAACATTTTTAACAAATGATGCTGGTTACTTTTTTCTAGAACAGAGAACAGTAGGAGGTAAATTAACAGTGATTTACACTATAAGTACTAGAATTCATAATACATTTCTTATTCAATGCAGAACAGTTCATTTGGATTGAGTTTGAACTAGAATCCTTCATAAATAATGAATGGGATGGCAACTTCACAGTGTCTGAAGAGACGAAGAGCTTACTTCATTTCAAGTGAAATGAACAAACCTGTTAAAGCGTCTCAATGGCACTACTGCTCCATTCAGATGAATTACTATAGCGCCGTTGGCACAGTGAATAATTGAGTCGACTCGACTAAAGATTCCTGCGTAATGTTTGCCCATTGGAAGCATAATAGATTAGTTTAACCTAACTAAGGAAGTAAAACACCCAATCCACATTCGAAATTTCATTACTTATTCCATGAAATCTAGAGCCGCCACCCCAGTTTCGTGTTGTGCCGGCAAAAATAAATAAATTTCAATTTGCGGAGAAAGTTCAGAGCCGCCAGAATCGACAAATTTATTAGCGCAACGTTTTTATTCCGAAACGAAAATTGTCTTTTCAATTAGATTTGGAGATTAAAGATAAGTTATTGTGAAATCTTGGGACTTTTTCTACGGAACAGTAAAGAAGCCGCATGAAATCCAAATTGAGTCCATTGATTCCTTCTTTTTGTGGCGTCAACCCCGGAGTTCGGATTGAAGCAATTGCTTTCGACTCTGCTCCAGTCGAGCTTTGATCACTCGGGATTTCATTATTCAAGGAGAGGAGATTTCATTATTCAAGTGGAGGAGGTTGGAAATTTGAAACATTCGAGGACAAATTGAATCGACTCGAATTTTTCGCAAAAAACGCAAGTGTTTGAAGTTACAACAAACTTACCATGAGTAATTGTGATGCTTGATAAGACATACCTGTAACAAAAAACATACTGAGTGAATTATCATATTCATTCTGTTTTTTCTTTATTAATGTGACATTTTCGTTATCGATAATGCACATTGCTAGTTTCTGTGTTTTGAGTTTAACATAACTATATTATCAAAAGTTGCTGAGGAAGAATGAAAATAGACAAAAATAGTTTTTTTGTTGATATAACATGAAAAACCAATCTGTAAAATACATGAATCTTAAACAAAAATTGGTCTTTCTCAGACTCTCCTTTCCTGATTGGGTCACGCTATTCATCGGAAAAGTATTCTCCGTGTATGTTCAAACACCTGTTTCATCTGTTATGGTTAACAATATTTGTTGAAAACTAAACGCCTGTTTGGTGTTGCGTATTTCACAAGAGACATAAGAGCAACACTATATTCTATTTGAATTCTGTATTAAATTAATTGTTGATTGTTTTTGGGAAACTAACCGAAAAGAGCCAAAGTAAATTCCACACAGTAAAAAGTATGTCTTTTGAAGAAGAGCATAGATTGCTTTGAAATTTTGATCTCTATTGGAGAAACTATTACTTCATGCCAACAGCGCCATATTCCACAAGAGAATCACACTTTTTTTAACGAAGAAAAACAAATTTCTTGGGCTTTCAACGACATCATTTGTTTGATTATATTAGTGCGAAGATGAACTATTTTGAATCAAGAAAATATAATATCATCTCAAAATCTACCACCTATTTAAACAGAAAAATAAACTGTTTCAAATGGAGAACAATATTAAGTCGATCTGAAAACATATTGTTTGTTTGAATTCAAAACTGTATCCTTTCAAATAACTCAATTCGTTTATAACAAGAGTTTTGAATCTATATACAAAACTATGTTATGATCGACTGAAGATAACAGGAATTTGACATAGAATTAAAAGGACTTCATTTGAGGAAATATTTCATTCATTTCAGTTTAGAAGAACTGTTTTATTTGAACAAAGATATTATTGAAAAGAATTAAAATTTATGGGGAAAAAAGTTTTTGGCTTTCTACTACTCCATCTTGATAGAAAAAAAGGGACTTATAGAGTTAATTATTTTAAAAATGATTACTTCTTTCCTATCTTTGAAAGATTCCCTCGTCCCTTTTTTTTTATCAAGATGGAGTAGTAGAAAGCCAAAAACTATCTTTCCCAAAAATTAATCACTACAAAAAATATAACCCCTTCAATTCAATTTAAATTTATCATTGAGAAACTAACAATGTAGAACAGGGTTCGCGTACACGCCAGTATGTGTTGGAAAGTGACGTTGGTGTGTTGTGATTTTAAGGATGTAGTCCAATTCTTTTCCGATTATTTTGTATCTACCATAATGGAACAGATTTTACAAGACTGGGGTCTTACACAGTTGTAAGATATTTTAATGGGTAAGTATTATAATTGGATGAAATTGAGGTGTTCGGGTTACTTGTGAAAGAGACTCCGCTATATCAGTAAGTACTGCGTTGTATACCTAGTACCGAAGAGAAAATGGTAAATTTTGACAGCAACTCCTAATTTTGCCCTCATTTTGCGAAAAGTATATCAATGCTTCGTAATTTTTCACACATGCATTATTACATTTGCCGTGCTCTGCAAGTGTATAATAATTTGAACTGAAAAATCCTCCACATTGATTCAAATTTGTCAGTCTCTTGTTTTGAACATATTTTTTATCTTGTTTTAAATAAGTCCATTTTCTCTAAATGAAATTTGATTTTCTCTTAGACCGAATTCATTTTTTATTGAACGAGAAAAGTACTTATAGTATCGACAATAAATTATCATATAAAAAATACCAAAATATGCACCAGTAGGTGTAAAAAACACCTACATATGACAGCCACTTTCTGATTTCAACATGTAAATGTTTGTTGAGTTCCGAAATGTCTTGGCTTTCTGTAATTACTTCAGAAATGTTTTTATGTTATTCATTGGGAACAAATTGAATATGGTCTACTCAGTTTGAAACTATTTGATATATTTCCTTCAGGAATGTAAGAAATAGGTAGAAATATTACCAAACTCACTAGATGAGAAATCAGAATTTCCAAAAACGTGAATATAGTGAATGTTTTTATTTTAATAGAGAATAAAACATTTTATATTTTCCATTGATCCTCTAATAATAATCACACAACACTTCGAATTCCTATATTCCAAAGTGATTATTTTGAATGAAAATTTTTCTATATAGACTTCTGCCCACTTCAAAGGAATTTGAGGTACGTCTTTGAATTGATTATTTATTTCTGATCAAGAAATCTTGATCTTGACTTGCCAGGAATCATGTTTTCTATAATAAGACCTCAGATAAGTTTAAAATTTTGAGGGTTTTCGTTCATATGCGTAAAACAATTTGGTTGGTTAACGGAATAAACCGACCTAAACACTTTTTTATTAAAAAAAATATATTTTTTTAATAAGTGGCAGCTGTTTTCATAATTTTACCTTTCTAGATATTTGAAATAGTGGCTAACGATGATGTGCTGATTTCTTCTTTCGTTTCAGAATCCAAGTGATGTTCCGGCAATTGTGGATAAACAAAAGCAGAATGCAGAACTTGATAGACGATAGTAAATTTTTTAATGTAATATTACTAATAAATTAATTCATTTTGTTGTCTGAGTTGTCATGTTTATAGGCTTCGACTTTATTTGTTAATTTAAAATTTGTCAAGAATATGTCACTTTTTTTATATATGTTTTCAGATTGAATATTCATTTCTGTTATTTTGTATAGCTGTATGATATTTATGATTTGCAATTGACTCAAGTAAACCAATCATAATATATAATGTATTATTTAATTTCTTCTCTTACTATTTATAGTTGTTCATATTACAGATGAGATACTTTGGATTCAAGTAACTAAAGACATCAGTATGAGAGGGACAGTTTATAAACAGAAGCATACGTTCATCTTTAATGAAGTAAATGAGTTTATTTGATTTATACAAATAAAGACGTTGGAATGAAAAATGCTTCTCTCCAAAGGAAAACAATTAATTTCTCTAACGGTGATATTTAAATAGTGACATTTAAATAGTAGTGATATTTAAATAGTTAACATATCATTTTTTGAAAACCTAAAAAAAGTTTTGCTTCGAGATTAATTTTGCTCCCACTAAAGACTAAAAAAAAAAAGAATAAAGCTAATGTGACGATTTCTATTGAAATGAATGCACAATCTTGGTGGAATATATGTTTTTACTTGAAAGAAGCGTTTGAATTATTGATTCAAATTCAACTTGAGAGAATATATTTCTCAGTTTACAAAAATATTTCTTCATGAATATAGGAGAGCAAGATTTCTTCAAATCGAGATAATGTTCTTCACTTTGAGATTTTAATTTTTACTGTGAACCAATAGTACGGTTTCCTACAATCTCTGCCCAGACATTAACCTTTTGAGGGTATTGCGTGTGTTCTTCTCTCATCCAGTGAGAATTTTTCCATTGTCCAGTAGCGGCAATTTTGCCGATTAGCATGACTGTTAAAAGACAAAGACAGAAAACATAACGTATTCTAATTGCATGATTCCATGAGCTCCTGAGTAGGTATCATTTTATAGGGATGCATTTTATTTTCTTTGAATATGTTTACTATCGATGTATGGCTAACATTGAATGTAGTGGATGCCTGACCAAGCTCGCAAAATTGCTTCTCTATTTTGTTTATTGTTCCTTGAGATATGGGCGTTAAATTAGGAAATTTCTCATGAAATAGGCTTTTGGGTTTTATCTCCGTAAACATTCATTTGTAAAACTGTTATTTTATGCATTTCCGTTAATCTAACCATTTGTCAGACTTGAAGTTAGCAAACTTTGAATTTAAATTAAAATATTGACAACTAATTGAAACATTCAGAAAAAATTGACCAGGCGTTTTAAACAAACATTGCCACGGAAATTATTTAGTTTTTTAAAGGATACCATCTAAAACGAACATTGCTATGCATACTTTCTTATTATCAACACCTCAATTCACCCCCTTCACCCCCTCAGACGGTTTGGAAAACTATAACCTGAAGTTTTTTGAGTCGAATAGATCATCAGGAATAACATATCTCAATTTTGTAGGTGTACAAAGTCGATATTTCATGTTAAGACATTTTTTGATATTTTCAACCCATGTTCACCTTAGACGGCCTGGAAAACTATGACATGTTTTTTTTCTGTCGAATAAATCAACATGGATGATATATCTCAAACTTGTAGGTGTACACATTCAATTTTCGAAGATACGATTTTTTCAACTTTCCACCCTATTTTCACCCCCTCAGACGTCCTGGAAAACCATGACGTGAATTTTATTCTGTCGAATAGTTCATCAGGAATAACATATATCAATTTTGTAGGAATACAAAGTAAATTTTTTATGTTACGAATTTTTAAAAATATTTCCATCCTATTTTCACCCCTTCAGACAGTTTAATAAACTAGGACGGTTCTTTTTTTTTACTGATTCAGTCAATGAGCGTATCATATTGAAAAATGGTAGGTGTGCAGGGTCGGT
>WOGP01009588.1:0-10667 GCA_015342065.1 Leptinotarsa undecemlineata | reverse complement strand
CTTTTTGTCGATGATAATTTGACTATTGATAATTATTAGGAAATGTTGGAGAATATAATAATACCGTGCATCAATAGAGCAATTGAGGAGGATATAAATGTATTCGAAAACGAAATAGTTTTTCAGCAGGATGGCGCACCCCCTCATTATTCAACTCAGTGAAACAATTTTTGGATGATCATCTTCCTGGTCGCTGGATTGGCAGAAGGGGTCCTACAGAATGGCCACCGAGGCCTCTGGATCTCACTTCTGTAGATTTCCTTCTATGGGTTTATTTTAAATCTAAAGTGTATGAGATAGAATCAACAATATTAGAAGATATGAGAGAGAATATCATGAGGCGTTGCAGAGAAATAACTCCCGAGATTCTCAACCAAGTTAGGGCGAGAATGGAAGTTCGTTTGTAAAATTGTATGGAAGTATGCCTAGTGACTATATGTGAAAAACTATTTCACATATAAATTGTCCTTCTCAAAATAAAATTTTTAAACAAAATCAGTTTTCACGATATTTCAATAATTTTCTCATCATACAGAATATATCATTGGAAAACTTCTATTAATACTCCCAGTCCGACGCCTATTACTACTGTCTTAACCCAATATGATAAGCAGCATCTATTTTAATGGCTCCTTAGCGGCGACCTCTAGGGATACAGCGAGTAGAAATATCTCGGTGATTTTGTGGATGAATTGCAGTGCCACTTCCTTGAGATGACTATGTTGCTGTCTTCGATGTAAAGGCATGTTTGCATTCTTGAAATTCTTTCATTCTCAGATAATATTGAATAGACTATAAGTAATATTGTTTGAATTACTATTCACTTCGGGAACACAAAAACCATATCACAATGTTCAATGAGCCTGAGCAATGTGCAGTTGTAATATATTTCATTATTGAACAACTGAGTTATGGAGTGAAACTTTGATGTTACTGGCCAATGGCAAAAAGTTTTCGGTTGAGATGTTCATCATCTTCCATTCCTATAAGTTTTCCATTTTTGGTTTTATTTATTCGAGAGTGGAAATTTTCTTATCTACATTTTATCAAAGTTACATTCAACAAAGTACAATCAATTGTTAACTATTCGTGATGGAAGTTCTTGATGAACTTATTGACAAACACTTTATTGCGAGATTTCCCACAAAACAGTTTACAAAAACGCGTTCCATATTTTGCAAACAACTAATATAGAAATCTCATCAAAAAAATACATTTGTAAGAATCAACTTCCAAAGTTTAATTGAAATAATATTGGGTCACACCTATTTCTTGATTTATACATTTCAGATCTCCTCCCACGTATGCACCAACATCATTCAACTGCCTCATTTTCGAATTTTGAATCACATCATATCAAGATTCCTATTTCTATTTAGAGTGAAGAACAGAGGATGTCTGAATCTGCCAGGGAACGAAACTCTTTGCCAGAAACATGTAGATGTAGATTTATTTTTGTTGACGTGCGCAATCAAATATTTATTTTTCAAAAAGAAATTTGAAAGTCACGGTATTACTCATTGGTAGTTTTTAAATAGCTTGTTTCTTTTTTGACACAAAATTATTGATAGATTGATTTTTCAAAATAAAAAATGAATTTGTTAATGTTCAATAGATGATTAGCAAATGAACAAGTTTGTGAAAAATCCAAGTTGATTTCTAATAGGTACTCTAGAATATCTTATAACCAATTTTCCGAGGTAAAATGATTTGTCTCAAGGGATTAAACTGGCCTTTCTTCGCTTTGTTTCTCAAATAAACATCTATTAAAAGATGCATACATTTTGCATAAAACTGCAGTTTGTTTTGTGGAATATATTAGTTATGCTTCTAATCTTTGTTTTAAAATTCTTTCTTAGCCCTTATCTGATGGTGAAAAACAAATACATATTCTGTTTTTCAGTGACACATTAAATATTCTAATACCACGGACGGCGTTGGATTATATCCGACAGGCGTCAGTGCAGGAATCTTGGAAGACATTTTCTGTGAGTAGTAGTAGTAGTAGAGTAGTAGCCAGGGGAGTAGTTGTTTTCTGACAGGCGTCAGTCCGTTCAACCTACTGCGTAGGTATATCCGATACTGGCTTGAACATTCAAAGGTCATTTCTATAGATTTCATAATTCAGTACACATAAAAAATACATAATGCAGTGTTCATATAAAATTATTTGTTTCGAAATAATGTTTCTTTCGTGTAATTCAATGTCAATATGAAAGTAGCTGTTCAGGAGGGCTTTTTCTTCCAGTTTGTGTCTGAAAGTTTCTTCTTTGCATGATCTACACATCTATATGCATAGAGTTACTTCTTTTAAAATTGATTGCTTCCTCTCTTTTTTTGGAAAATTACCACATTTTTTGTATCAAGATGGAGTAGTAGAAAGCCAAAAACTTTCTTTCCCAAAAATTAATCACTCCTAAAAATATAAACCCTTCAATTCAAACATGAGCTAGATTTTGAAAAAAACCACACTAAAAAATGTTTGAAGCTAGTCTTTCCAACATCCTCGTAAAGAATGTATACAGGCTGTTTCTTTTATCATGTGGTAACTTTGCTATATTCTAAACCGTAACAAATACGAAGACGTTTAACTGGGAAAGTTTCTTCTTTGCATAATCTACACATCTATATGCATAGAGTTACTTCTTTTAAAATTGATTGCTTCCTTTTTTTTTGGAAAATTACCACATTTTTTGTATCAAGATGGGGCAGTAGAAAGCCAAAAACTTTCTTTCCCAACAAATCCAATGTTTTTTGATGATATGATCTGATATGATGGCGAAACATCAGCTCTTTACCGGATGAACACCAGTAATCATAATAATCTATCATACATATGTGTAAACACTGTAATATCCATAATGGAGAAATGGAAATACACAAATTGGTAACCAAAAAATTTTTAAAATACTTCTTTCCTGTAATCCAATTCCTGATAATTGTAGAAGTAGTTCATTAATCACTGGATTACATGTATTTATAAAAGCATACAATAAAAAAAAATTGCGCTTAATATATAGATATAAGGAAAGGTTTGTTGAAACGAGTCTTATTGAATTTTCGTCAGAGGAAACACAGGTATTGATGATTCACTTAAGTTTTTGGAAAACTTGCCTGCGAAACAACAATATCGAAATTCTTTCCTTTGAAGATGGTCAAGATATATTGTATTTTGAGTTACTCGGGCAAAATATTTTACTGTTTATATTTGTAAATAGTAATAATGTCGATATTATCTTTTTCTAAAAAGTAGTGAATAATTTGTATTGAAGGGGTTATATTTTTAGGAGTGATTGATTTTTGGGAAAGAAAGTTTTTGGCTTTCTACTACTCCATCTTGATACAAAAAAAAAGGATGAGGGAATCTTCCAAAGAAAGGAAGGAAGTAATCAATTTGAAATTAAGTAACTCTATACATGGATGTGTAAATCATGCAAAGAAGTAACTTTCAGACACACACTGAAAGAAAGTCATTCTGAAACAGCTACTATCATATAAACATTGAATTACAAGAAAGAAACAATCTTTCGAAACAAATACTTCTATATGAACACTGAATTATACAGAAGATACTTTTATCTCCTCAGTTTGTATTTTAAACATTCGTTGTGGAATAAAAATCAGATATCATTCACATGAGTTCTACTTTAAATGAATGGTAATTAATTGCACTAACATGGAACACTGTCATCCTCACTGGTATACACCGATGTTTCGCCTTAAGACACTTGCCCTAAGGCTCTTCAGTACCAAATTGGATAACATTATAGAAAATACACACAATTCATTCGTGAATTACGATTTTTTTATGTCACGGAATAAGCTTGATCTGATCGATGACATCGTAATGACATTCATTCACCTATTTGATTTAATCCCAGCCAAGAGGAATCACATTCTGAATAGAAACTATTATAAATTTTACAGATGTTACAAACTGGGGAATTTATTAACATGTTCATCCTAGGCAAAGGCAAATAGAAAAATATTTCTTTTCTACTCCGTCGTCTCGGTACGTGAAAATCTAGTTGAGATAACAAATGTGGGCAGTCAACCAGATTATGAATCAATTTATATATGAAGATACAGGCATAATATGTTCTTTTGTTTTCTAAGGATAAGAGGGCAAATCTATGTAGCAACACTCTATTATCAATTCCTTGGATTGGGTAAGCTCCATCCAGTTTGTAAGCCATTCATTTCATAAAGATTCTTTGACAAGATTCGAGTTGCTGTATATGCACATTGTATATAGGTGACCAGATTAGAGAGCCATTTTTCAGACGAGATCGGACATATGCATTTAAAAGTGTTATAAAACATTCTTGGTTTTGAAAGTCTCTACACAGCATTTTTTTGTAGATGTGATTTGATTAATTTATGACGTGAAGCTGAGTTTCTTATCGAATATGATGCCCTGATCTTTAGTTTCTGTGCTTCATTCTAATATGACGTCATTGATTGCATAGTCAAACTGTATATTGTTGTGCTTGAGGGTGTATTTCATAAATTTCCATTTTTGAATATTCAGTGAAAGCTTGTTTATGCAACATTCATGTATCGAATTAACTTCCTTCTGCAGAATAAGACAGTCCTCGATTGATTCAATGGGTCTGAAAATTTTCAAGCCATCAGCAGAGAGTAATATGTTACTAGATATATTTGAAACAATATCATTTATAAACAAAGAAAATAAAAGAGGAGCTAGATTACTTCCTTGAGGAGCACCGCAAATTGAAGTGAATTCTGTTGATTTGTGTCCTTTGTATTCTACAAATAGCGTACGATTCTTAAGATAGGACTGTAATAAATTCCACAGTGGACTATCGTAACCAACAGAAAAAAGTTTATTCAGTAGAATTTGATGGTGCAATTTATCGGAGGCCTTTGAGAAGTCTGTATAGATTGTATCCACCTGTAGCTGTTTATCTAACGCAGTGCTGACCGTTTGTGTGAAACACATGAGATTAGTTATTGTTGATCGTTTATTGATGAAACCATGCTAATATAAAGGTATACTATTTATCACTTTCGGAAAAATGTTGTTATACAGACACATCTCAAAGACCTTCGCAAAGTTGGACAGAATTGTTACGGGTCGATAGTTCAGAATGTTATTTGGAGCCCCTGCTTTCATTATTGGACATATTTTAGATACTTTCCATCTATCGGAAAAACACACAGTCTTTAAAGCCATGTTAAAAATTAATTGGAGTGTGTATGCAGTCTTTTACTAGAAAGCTCGGAATTTTGTCATCTCCCGCTGTTATTTTGGTTTCAATTTTCTGAAAGTTTGCAAAATCTCTTCTTCGGAGAATGAATTTAATGTTTTTGTGAAAAAATTTGTGTTCTTCTTGAGGGGTTATTATTATTACTGCTATCAGAAGGAACATACACACTTTCAAAGAATTCAGCAAATGCATTCACTATTGAATTAGGGTTTTTCAGTTCTCTATCATTGAAAAATAAAACGTTCGGAATTCTTGAAGTGCCTTTTTTACTATGCATATCGGTCCAAAATGAGGAGGGATCAGTTCTGATCAAATTTTCTGCTTTCTGTTTGTACTCCTTGTAGGCTTGTGATATCTGGGTTTTTATTGACCTACGAAGATTACTGAATTGATCATGTAAAGTTTCTGAATAGTTTGATTTTAATCTTTTAAATAATTCGTCTTTTAATTTCAATCTTGTTTATGATATCCCTGTTGAACCAGGGTGGATATTTACTTGTAAAATTTGGTCTAAGAGGAACAACAACAAAACAAAAGTAGTGTCCTATCGTTGCTAGATTCCAGCTTTACACCTAAATAATATTCAAATTGACAATGTAATAATTTCTAAATTCCTTGACAATAATTTAAAATTCAACAAACATGTAGATAGTTTGAAATCCAAGTTCTCCTCTGGATGTTATGCAATACGAGTAACTGCATTAGAGCTTGGATCTGCAGTAGCTAGAATGGTTGATCATTCTCTTCTTGAATCCCATCTTCGTTATGGTATTTGCTTTTGGGATGTGTGTTCTACCACATATCTTCAGTCAGTATTACTGTGGTCCCCTTATTTATATTTGATTCTGCCTTATCTTTAAAAATAGGAACTTGTTTAACAACAATGTATCAAACCAGATTCCATTATTTACAGCAGTCTCAAAATGTTCAGTCACCTTCCTCAAGCTATAAGAACCATAAATGACCTCAGCGCTCTTAAGAAAGAGTTGAAAGACTTGCTTTCTGTTAGACCTTATTATAGCTTAGCAGAATTCTTCGACCATAATTTTAATTGAGTATGACTAACTGTAATATCTACGGTATTTTATTAATTTGATTCAATTTAATCTAAATTGATTGATTAGGTTATTGTTATTTACATGTCTCTTTTCAGTTCATGTTACCACTTACATTTTGTGATTTAATTTTTATTTTATTTACCATAAGGCTTTGTAAATAGGATTTATTCTTCAGACAATAAAGTATAAGTTGAATTTGTTTTCCCCCCAAAAAACTAATCTCTTCTTAAAATACACCTTTTTCATTAAATGAAATTCCTATAGCTAGGATTAACTGACCGTGTGAACATAGACGTTATTTTCCCAAAATACTTACCTATTTGAAGAAAAAAATTAAAATCGTATGTGGGAAAAAATTGATTCGTCCCCCAAAATCCTCAATTCACTGTCATTTTTAGAATTTTTTTTTTTAATTTATTATTTTATAATTATCATTTTATTTTATCAAAATCACTACATAGTATAAAATATAATACAAAGTCGCTTTCTGCTATCTGTTCCTATGTATGTTCAGATCTGTAAAACTATGCAACGGTTTGTGGAATGAATATTATTCAAGGGGAAGGTCGATATGTATATAACATTCATAATATGGTAGAGAAACACTGACAATTTTAGAGGTTTCTAATGTGATATGAACAAACATATTTTTGACACTTACATTATAAACGCTGACTGCACCCTCAAAAATGTCTAAAAAAAGTCGCGATGGTATATGTCTATCTCTTAGGGATAACCCATAATAACATTTTTTTCCTCGAGAAATAGTGGATTATTTACAAAGCAATTTTAAGCAGTACAGTATTAATCCTTATCCAATCAAGTACAGCATGTAATTCAAATGAATATTTTTGAAGATACTACAGATTTAAAATGCAGGAACATAGTGGTTGCGGCGGTACCGGCGGGTGCCTTTAAATAGTGCGTCGAAAGCCGCGCTTTGCCCTATATCACTTTATGATTAGCAGCGATCGCACGCGTTTATACAGTGTGAGGCACTTGAAAGCGGGACACCTTCCTAAAATTTGCATCTTTTTCTCCGATTTCACAGAACTTTTTTGAAATCAAGGACTCAAATTGGGAAATTACTAGGCATCATTTGGAGGGAATCATGCAAGACATTTTTCATTAGTCATAAAATTTTAACCTTTCCCTGCATCTACATCTTTAAAATACTTTTATATATTCGCGAATGTATAACAGACTCATAAGAACTCATTCTATCATAGCTACCCAACTCGATATGCAGAGAAGTTGAGCATTCCTAAACATAAAACTATAAAATTCGAACATTCTCCCAAATATATGGGAATAAAATTATTCAATCGGTTACCAGACCACTGTAGCATTTAAAAAAGCAGTAGGATCATTAATGGTATATGGTTATGACTTGAAACCAAAGTCCAATCGTCCCAACGAAAGAGCCCACGAGAGCCAGGACCAAAAAAAGGACGCCAAACTCGATCAAATGTCAAAGTTTTGTTCACTGTTTTCTTTGATTACTGTGGCATAGTGCATCAGAAGTTTTTGCCATAAGATCTTACGGTCAATAAGGATTATAATCTTCAAGTTATGCGCCCCTTGCAATAAATAATAAGAAGAAAACATCCGGTATTGTGGAAAAACAATTCATGGCTTTTGCATAACGATAATTCACCTGTTCACGTAATCATTCCTCAGCCACCGTATTCACCAGATTTGACGCCATGCGACTTTTTTCTGTTCCCCCAAGATTGAAGAGACTCATGAAAAAACGGCATTTTGCGACGATTGAGGAGATAAAAATATTACAGTCTATAGTCTATTTCCTCAAGCAGCGGAGTAACAAATCATTTGTTACTTGTTGCTGTCCCATAGGCATACACAACTGAGTGGGTTAAAAAGTGAAAAGTAATAATAGTCATTTATTTCCTTAAGACAGTTTACAAACCATATGGAAAAAATCACTTGTTTACAATTAAAATACAATAATACTAATACGAATACTAAAAAATGTATTTCACCACAAATTGCCACGACAAATATTCATCCAGTTTATAAAAACACTGTTCTGTCAAAAAGGATTTTAAATTATATTTGAATGATTGTTTTGTCATGCAGTTTCTCATATTTGAAGTAAGAGCATTGTATATTTTAGCAGCCATATGACTTGGAGATTGGTGAGTTATTTTGAATTTTACGAATGGAATTGAATTTGTCGTGTATTGAAAATATGATTTTGTTTGTTCCTCACAAAAATTTCATCATTATTGTCGAATACTAGCATACTCAACTCTGATATGACTAGACATGGTAATGTTAATATTTTCAGTCTCTTGAATATATCTTTGCATGAATCAGTTTGTGAAAGCCCCGTCATTGATCGTGAAATTCGTTTTTGTGCCACAAAGATATCTTTTGCTAGGGTAGATAAACCCCAAAATATCACACCGTATCATAATAGCCTACTGTCAACTTGTGCATAGTAGAGCTGTATCAATTGATCAATATTGAGTACATGCCGCAAATTTCTAAATTGAAAGGCAATCGAATTTAATTTTGAGATTAGGTAATGGGAGTGAGCCTTCCAATTGAGATTTGTATCTATTCATAATCCTAAGAAAATTGTTTGATCCGAACTAGTTGAGATCGATGGACCCGATTCGTTTGATTGGAATGACAACTCGTTACATTCTTTTTGGATATAGTGAAACCTCAGTGCTTGCGTTTTCCAAGTATTCAAAAACAAGTGATTTGCTGAAAACTATTCATTCGAAGAAGTCAACACTTCATTGCATTTATCACCCAAGGAAGCATCCAATTTTTCAGATATGATTAACGACGTATCATCAGCGTATATTGTGAAGGATGCAGAAAGTTAATATAGAACAGGAACAGAATTGATCCCAATATGAACCCCTGAGGGACACCAATGTCTGTTTCAGTTTGCTGTGAGAAATGATACCATACCTCTGATACCATACTTATACAGGCCAGTCTCAACCTCCCTACACTGTAGGTTAATAGACTGACACGAATCAGAAAACAACTTCTTCCATGGATAATTCTACGAAAGGCATTGGATTATATCCGTCAGGTGTCAAAGCAGGATTCTTCACTGAAGTAATTCAAGTAATTCCTCTGATACCATACTCATACAGGCCAGTCTCAACCTACCTACATTGTAGGTTAATAGACGGACTCGAATCAGAAAACAACTTCTTCCATGGATAATACTACGAAGGGCATAGGAATATATTCAACTGGTGTCAAAGCAGGATTTTTAACTGAAGTCATTTCTGCATATGCTGTTGGAGATACAACCGCCAGCCTGAACGAATAATTTTATAGATAATTTGATTTAGAGCCAGTCTTCAATTATCTCCACTTATTTTATGAGAAGTTGTAACTGACGAAGAATCTGTTGACAAAGAATCAGAACCTGCTTCTGAAACAGATTTCACTGAGAATCAAAACACTGACAGCGAATCAGAGCCAGCAAAGTTATTTCTAGAAAAAACGAGAGTTTCGTCTTTCACTGGTACGAAAGAAATGCCTTGGTGGAAAAACATCATCTTTGTGAATGAGTGGGAACTATGAAAGAAGATATAATTGCACGCTCACCAGGAGTAAAGGTTTACTTGATAGAATGTTGATTTCTGTATTTCACTAATGATAAATAATAGGCGATAACAGAAATATATATTCTCAAATCAGCTGAAAATTATACACGAGAGGAAAGAACTATGCCATAGATCTTTGTGTGAAATGAAGGCACTCTATGGGCTTTCATATTTAGCATGGACTCTCAAGAGTAGTCAACTAAGTGCATAAGAATTATGGGACAGAATTTGTCTTAGAATACATACATTTTATCGAAATCCAGTACATCTCAGATGAAGATATTTGCATTTGGTGAATCTGCAACATCTTGTGCTTCGAATTCAGATGACGAATCTTGTTTTCAGCCTTCTGGTCCTTATGAAGAGTCAAATCAAATTTACGATTACTAGAGCGAAATGATGGAAGTATTCGTAACCTGAAGTGTGATAATTTATCCACAAGCATTGATTCTGTACATCAATTGCTCACAGATTTCAGAAAAACTTATGTAGGCACTGTCTAGAAGAGTGATTGAGAATTTTGGAATACCAAAGCGAGATCACAATATCCGTCAGTTTCCGTATACCAAGAAAGATTTGAAAATTGTATCCTATGGCACATGTCAATTCACAGATATTTATTCTTGCAATAATCAATCCTAAAACATACAAAGGAGATTGTCTTTCATAAAACTAGCTCTTTCTTTGACTCATTGACATTTAGAGCGCTGCTCTCTTGAAACAAAATTTTCTCAACATTTGTGAAAACCAATAAAACTGAAGTGTTGTGACTATAT
>WOGP01009587.1:0-10667 GCA_015342065.1 Leptinotarsa undecemlineata | reverse complement strand
TTGGTTCTAAGTATTCGCAATTCCACAATTTTTCTGCTTTCCGTAACTACTTGACGTTTGTTTATTATTTCAAATCTGAATCCTAGTATTCATTTTCTTTCTTATGATTTCAGTATTTCAGTTTAATTTTATAACTCTTCAGCCAATCATAAAACTCGGTTAGCAAAAATCATCCAATACGAACCACCAATTCTTCAGTTCACGTGGACTAGTTGATAGCGGCTCAATTTCTCTGCATTAGTTTTTTTGGCCTTTGAGGGCGCCGACTCTTCAAGTATGCATAATACCAGTTATTTCGATGATTACGTGGTTTTGCCAACATTTTTCCGGGTGGAATGTACGCGATTTCTACTATTTTTGATTTATTCAAAATACACTCGTCAAAGTACACTCGAATATAACTGCATTATTCAATTTAATTAGCATGATGTTGCCTAACTAGGCTTACCTCTACCTAGAACATATAAAGAATCGTGTGAGTATGCACGTAGTTATCGAGAACAGCTTCAATGTACTACAGATTTGTTAGATAGCGACTATAGGTACTACCAAATTTTTTTATTTATTAAATTTTTTATTTATTGGATAGTTCACTTCTATAAAATGATCAGAGAAAATCGAAAAATATGACTTTTGTTTGACCATCTTGAAACTACAATTCCTATAATTTCTATGCTTAAGAAAATAGATTTTTTATTAGATTTCTTTCATCTATAAAAATATTTCTAATAAGTACACATATCTATACAATCATCATTGAACGGTTGAATCTTTCATCAGTGTGATCATCATTACACGATCCACATCCGAAATATTCGCGAAATGTGTGTGGTCGTCGATTTAAATTGTATATTTCAGTAATATCAACCGTACGTGATACTTCGAATGCTTTGATCTCGCCGGCCGTACTCGTCGTACCGCGTAGGAGTTCCGACTGGGAGACGCGACTATTGTGAATTGTGACGCCCTTCTTCATTTGAATATTTCATCAACAATGTCACCATCTTCACCGCGATGGGTATGGTTCAGGTGGTCCATTCACATGAGAATAAGTATCGATGACGACAATGGTCTAAACTAGCCAGATGATCAAGGGCGTACCTTGGATTTTGTTTCGGAGCTGCTGAGTATAGAATAAATAAATAATGAGACTGTCGATGGTTTTCGAAGATTTCAATAGAAATAGGTTACACGAATAAAACACCTTACAGAAAATTAAGTTATTCAAACAAGATATTTCTGCAGCCGCACTGAATATAAAACAAATCTGAAATTACAAATAAAGCGGTTTTTAGAGGGCACTTTCCTTTCCTTCTTGATACGCAATGGGAATTATTATTCTATGTTAAATTTTTGTCTATCCTTTCTGCAGCATGTCTGTTAAAATCTGTTTTTCCGTTAACCAGCTGTCGTTCCCCTACGAACGACAAGTCTCAAAAGTAGAAACTTGTGTGAGCAAAGGACTAACGAGTTCTTACCTTCCGACGTGTGATTCCTGAAACGGGTTGGATGATAGAAACCGAAAATCGATCGTCCGGCCTTGCGGTTCGAACCACCGGTTCACACAGCGGTCGATTGAGTAGGTGGAGCAAACCATCCACATCAACATACCAGGCTACTGTCCCACCGTCTGATTTTCAACTTTAATAGTTTAATTGATAACAGATCAATGGAAAAGGTTCCGACTAGCACAAACTTTTTGGGGGGAAAATATATTACAGTGTAGATAGAGATACTTTTCGACAAAACATGTTATGAAATAAAGTATACAAGAGTTATTATCAGATGAATAAAATCACAGTAATGTTTGATGACTAATTAAGTGAACAAAGCTGGAGACTTGACCACTTGAAAGTTCAAAAGGAGTCATCATTTTGTATGCTTGACATGATTTGGTAGATGATTATACATTTTAATGTCACTATAATGGGTAGTATCTTTCAAGGAGAAAAGATAGATAGATAACGAGTGATAGATAACAAGAGGAAGACTTCTATATCAGATATTTCTTTATTTGACTCATACTGTCTAAATTCAACGGTCAGCATTTTCTTGCCAATTTACAATTGCCCGTACGAGTCACGTGGTCCAGCTCGGCAAATGTATTTGATGGATACTTTGGATATTTTAATGAGTATTAGCTGAACAGGCCCCAAAACATGACACTTATAATGGAATAAATTGAGGCATTAAATTAAGTTTCAGGAATACGAGTCCGTGTAAGAACCTGTACAAGTTTTAAATTCTTTCAATTCGATATATGATATTATTTTCAATAATACTACTTTCCAGTTACAAGTCAGTAAGCATGCAGGAGTGAAGTCATGTTTTTATATTGAATCAAATCATCTTATATAATCCTTAAAGAGTTTGCCTGCTTTATCAGTTCCCGAAAGGACATAACATCAATATCAAGAAGTCTATCTTATCCTAATCGAGTTATCTACAAGATTTTAGTAAACTTCTCAACTGAAAAAATAAATATTCCCGTATGTAGTATCACGAAAGTCATTTAATATTTTTTCAAGGTATACGAAGGGAACTTGAGTCACAACTATTTTTTTATATATCTTCGAATAATACAGTTTCAAGATAACGGTTTCTTTGCTGTGATAAAATATAGTAATATAATTTTGAAACATAGCAACTGTATATAGTCTAGAAGACAATGAATGAAGAAATGGCATCTGGAAAAGAATTGTATCGAATGGATCAAATACGTTCACTTATGAAAGTCTCATTATGTTTATATATCCTATTGTACATATGTGTAGGACTGAAGAATTCTTAAGAATATTTATGCTGGAACCTTGGTTAAAGTATATATGTTCTTTGCCTGAATCTAGATTGTTGAGCAAAGTAGCAAACGAGAACGTGTAGTCTTATTGCACTATAATTTGAATCATTTCGACAGAGAATACTCTCATCTTCAGGGAGAAACTACAAAACATTTGATTTTGATTTGAGATTTGTTACTTACAGTAACAATAATTAATGATAACCGGCAATAGTGTGTGCCAAACACGGAAATTGTTTTCAAATGTCATCATCATGTGTATTACAATATAAACGTTTTACCCGAATTTAACGAATTTATGAATGTATAAATAAGTATATTTTACCATCTCGTTTATTATTGTGTTATACGTGTCGCTTGCTGCTTGCCCACATATATATGATGAATGAGGATGAAGTTCACCGACAATGTTCATAGAAACGTCATTACAATACAAAAAAAAATCAGAAAGCCAAAAACTCATTCAATAAAAATGACCCTCTTCAAAAAAATATACGTTTTCCTTTCAATTTAAACAAAATTCTTATGGCTGTAATTGAATCAAATAAGCGTATGAATGTCTTTACGTTTGTCATCATGATTTGAGAAGATGATATAAAGTCGCAATATTATGAATAAAATATGTTTGAAATATGTTTTCCGTTAATTAACCAGCTGTCGCATCCCTACGAACGACAACCCTCAGAAGTCGAACTCTGTGCGAGCTAAGGACTAACGAGGTCTAACCTTTTAAGGTGTGATTCACAACATGGGTGCTTTACCTTGTAATATTGATGAGGTAATGAGACAAGTGTTTTATTCCGGAATTTCGAAGTCCTTCATTGAGGATATAGTGTTCCATGTGACTGAAATTTAATTTCGTTTTATAGGTATATGATATGAACATCTTTGTGAAGAGTTTATTTATAGATCAATTGCCTTCAGAAGATTCCCACAATTTTTTGTATCAAGATGGAGAAACAGAAAGCCAAAATGCTTTTTATCTCGAAAAATAATCTCTCCAAATTTATGACCATTATACTTGAGTACCCATACAAATATTTTACTCTTTATTTGAATATTCCATATACTGATGTTATCATACAATAATGATTCTCCAACTATCTCAAAACAAAACTTGTGCTTGTCCATTATTTTTCGTTGATATGATTCATGACAACATTATAAAAATGGTTTAGCAACAATATTGCCAAAATAGATTGTGTTTCATTATTGACATCAAAGAAAAAAGAAACCGAGCAGACAACAAGCGCCCAAAAAGGCCTGATGGGAATGATCAGTCCAGATAATGATGATGACTTTTATAATGACGATAATGCACTTCGGTAAGCTAGGCGCCGCTAATACCGACCAAGATGAAACTTAATTATGAGTCGGTCTCGGCCACGGCTGACAGCAGCACCTCGACTGTGATTCTTAGATAAAGTTCTTCAAAAAGATCTTAGTTTTCTGACGGAGATGACGAGCCAGCCCAACTTTGCATTTGTAAGAAGACAAAAAATACAGTGATTCCTGGGTTTAAGAACATTTATATAACATTGTAAAGAAAACATATATTCAGCTCGGAACAGTATACATAAATCGTTTGGAGAATTCAATTGATAGCCATGAAATTGAATCAGAATGTCAGTTTCGTCAATGTTGACATTTCTATCATAAATTCGGTCATATTCTGATGACTTTATTCATCTCCACTGCGAAATATCGCCCAATATCTCAATATTGATTTTCATTTCAGAATGAATCCTCGATATTTTTCAATGCTTGAAATATTCAAGAAGTTTTCAGAAGTACTTTTATGTGTACCGTTTCCAAAAATTCACTATTGATTCATATTGGTTCACTTTATGGAATAATATTGACAACAAGCCATAATGTTGAAAATAAAATGAGTAACATTATCCCGATAGGTGATGATTAGGTGATAAGACGAAAAGTGGTTTTGGGAAAGAAAATATTCGGATTTCTTCTACTCCCACTTGATACAAACAAATGTGAGAGTCTTACGAAGAAAGAAAGGAAGCAATCCATTTCGAAAGGAAATACTCTATACTCCAACTTTCAGACACAAACTGGAAGAAATAGCCTTCCTGAAACAGCTACTTCCATATAAACATCGAAAAACACTGAAGAAAAATTCTTTCGAAACAAATACTTCTATATGAACACAAAATTTGCAAAAAACAATTTTCTCTATTCAGCTTGCATTCCAAACATTCATTATGGAATTGAATCAGATACCATTCAGAGGATTCCTACACAATATATTAAATGAAATGTAAATATTTTACTTACATGGAACACTCTCATCCTCACTGGTCGACATCAATGTTTCGCCGTAAGACACTTACCTAAAGGTTCTTCAGTACCAATTTTGTTAACATTATGAGTAGGTCAAACTCATTCCGTCACAAAAAGTCGTAATTTTATGAAAGAATTGTGTGTTTCTTCTTATAATGTTATCCAAATTGGTACTGAAGAGCCCTAAGGCAAGTATCTTACGGCGTAACATCGATGCCTACTAGTGAGGATGACAGTGTTCCATGTAAGTGAAATTTTCACCTTTCATTCAGTATATTGTGTATGATATCTGAATCAATTCCTTAACGAATGTTTGGAATACAAACTCAGTAGAGAAAAGTGTTTTTATGTATAATTCACTGTTCATATGAGAGTATTTGTTTCGAAAAAATGTTTGTTTCTTGTAATTCAATGCTTATATGAAAGCAGCTGTTCCAGGAGGGCTTTTCCCTCCAGTTTGTGTCTGAAAGTTACTTCTTTGCATGATCTACACATCTATGTGTATATGTACTTTCTTTGAAATTGATTGCTTCCATCCTTTCTCTGGAAGAGTCCCACATTTTTTGTATGAATATGGAGTAGTAGAAAGCCGAAAACCTTTTTCCCAAAAATTGATCACTCCTAAAAATGTAACCCTTACAATTTAAAGACAAGTGTCTTATTCCGATGCTTCAAAGCCCGCCATTTTGGATGATAGTGTTCCATGTAGGTGATATTTTATAACTCTTTCATGTATGATATTGTTGTGTAGCGTTCCTATGAATGATATCTAATTCAATTCAATTACGAATCTTGGGAGTATAAACTGAATAGGAAACAGTAAATTTCGTATAATTTAATATTTATATAAAAGCAGTTGTTTCGAACTGCTCGTAATGTAATTCAATATGCATGTGGAAATAACTGTTTCGGGTTTTTTCTTCCAGTTTGTGTCTGAAAGTAACTACTATGCATGATCTACCCATCTTTGTATAAATATGTGTAACGAATGGCAACCAGTTAATCCAATGATTTCAAAAAATGTTCGATGCAATAAACTTTCAGATACGACGTTATTGAGAATTTGTTCATTTCTTTTGACAGATGTCAATTGAAAACATCTCAATATGTCATTTTAGATATTCTATAAGAATACACACACACACAGGATGTTTGCCAAAAAAATCAGTTTAGTTTGATAGTTTCTTCCTCAACCATTAGCAATGCTAACCAAGTGCTTTCACAAAGTTATTTGAAATACACCTGCCAAAATTATATAAATGGATTATTTGGTGACTATTTCTGTTTCATTCCATTTCATTGCGTGTTCACCAGCTAACTTCAAAATATGCTCTCCTATTCCCTCTTTACCTATTCACGATACTCGTTTCTTCTTACATTTAAGGGTCTTGAAGTTTCACCTATGAAACGTTTTCCACAGAAACAAGGAATATTAGACGAAAGATGTATTTATAATTGTGTGTTCCTTGTGAAAAATATTATATAGGTGAAATCTGAAAACCTTTGAATATAAGAAAAGAAATGAACATTGTGAATACCTACATAAATATATCTATTATAATAACTGAATGATAGTTTCAAACATTTTTTCAATAATTCGGATTTCCATTGTCTAATTTGATATGATTTGAAATCTCTGAAATAATGAAGAGAAATTAATATGAAAAACGAAAATAACAATTATATTGAACAAAAAAACACAATAACAGTGAAATAAAAATTGGTTAATAAATTGGAAATTGAACTATTAAAATGAAATAAAAATTGGAAATCTGGAGATTGTAAGTCAAGTTAGTTCACAACGTTTCGATTACTAGTATCCACAATCGTCTTCGGGTGACATTACGCGTTTTTCGTTAAAGGAAAATAAATTATATAAACATAAAGGATATTCTCACGATGATATCCACGTTTTATGACAGATGAATTATATTTCCTGTAGTATTCATACCATCGGTTTACAGTTGCTAAAAGGTAGCAAAGAAAAGGCTCTAAAATTCCTATACTATCACACTAAATTGATATTACTTCTGTGATTCCAATGCGTCGATAATAAGTAACAAGATTACCTTCATTGAGAATTAAGACTTACGATCCGCTCTTATTTGGGTTCCAATGGTGGTGACCCATCTAGGAGTCCAAGAAGTGGAGATTCGCCAACCGGGAGATTTTAAGGATATCATCAATTAGCAACGAACAGATTCAGTGTTACTGGAAATATTGTCCAGAGGCAAATGGAAAATGAAGACCTGACTATTCATACATAACTGAAAATAATTTCTTGATAGCAAGTAGGTCGTATCAATAAAAACACAAAATGTTTGTTGATACTCTTAGGATGGAGCGATAAGGTAGACTTCAATTGGAAAGTTTCGAGTAATTCCAACATAAATCCTACGACAGTACATAATTGATTATTTTTCTTGAGATAAATCAATTTTCGATTCAAGAATACTTGAACATTCTTTCATATCCGCGATGTTCTTCCCGTGTTTGGGCCGAAACCAAAAGAAGAAAGAAGAAACGTTGAAGTCCCGAAATGTGGAATGACAACAAATTAATTATTTGAAAAAAATTGTATCTTACAAATAAACTTTGTGAATATGCCGATTCCAGCAAAGATAGAAAGACTCGTATTAATTCCTGTTATATACAGAGTCATACTACAATATGAAACGAAATGAAATGTTTGTGTTATGTTTGAAAGATCTTTGAGGTAGCGATTTTGAAACCGTAAAAGAATTGACTGGACAGGTTCCTTTAATATATATTTATGACTGAACATAATATTCAGGTCTTGCTGCCTCTGTGATTTGGATTGGAAGATAAACTCAAGAGTTTCTGGAGAGTATCTTCTCAGCAACGAAAATCCAATCAAACTAGAGTTCTAAAAATAGAAAAGTAGGATCACATAATTGAAAAAGCTGTAGCTGGAATTAGATCAGCGAATCAAGTCTAAGTCTTTTTCGAATAGACTTTGAGAAAGTTCAACGGTGTTGGGGAAAACAAATAATAGTTTCAATCAATTTATTCAAAATTTTTGATAATCCTTTTCGCATACCAATTTGCTTTTCGTATTGGTGTTCACATTCACCCACTGGAAATTAACTTTTAATCAGACAGACGCTTTTCCTGTCTATTGAAATTCGACTGTAGGAACCGAATTGGAGAATAATTTGCCATAAATAGAGGGTTCAAATTGAAATACGTCGCTTTAAATAAGCTTTTAGCTCCAGGGGGAATACCGAGAGATACTGCCAGTCACCCCAGGTTTACACATTACGTAGCGCCAATCTCTGATTCGAATGCAAACGGGAGAACTAGTTGGAAGTCACCGGATATTATTGACGGGAAAATTCCCAGATATCCTGATTGATTTACCAGTTTTGTCTGTCCCTCAGAAACCAATGACTCAAATAATGTTCGATGGGTGTAATTTGTTTCATGACATGTTCGGATAATGATTGTCTTGTTGGGATTTTAGAGAATTTGAAAAGAAATACTTGAAATTAAGTGTGACTTTATTCGTCAATCCTCATTAGGATATGTTCTCTGAGGATTCAGAGTAGGAACTTTTTGGAGAAATCAACTAGCGTGAAACAATGACTGATGCCTGAGCACAACAATTATTTGTAATCACTATGTAATCACTGAAAATTTCAAAATCGTCAGTCAAAACAAGCACTATGTAGAAGTTGAAGATCATAGAAGTTTTAATATGGGTGTGAATGGTACGACCAAGCGTAAATCGAATAGAAGCACTTTCAATATCTGATATATTTGAGATATACATTGGTTATCAATCAGTTAGTCGAATTAACTTGTGATGCACTGTTTGGAACCTTTGGTGTAATATTGAATATTATCTACTAGAGTTTTTTTCTAACACCAAACCGTCACTTTGAAACCTCGACAAGAGGAAGATTTTGATCTTCCTCTTAAAGATGATCACTTGGTGGTCGAAACACGCGTCGAAGTGTTAAAATAACGGGTTGGTGTTGGGAAAAACTCTACTAATATTCTGGTCGCATTAATTTGATACAAATTGAAGAATAATTGAACGTTGTTTTGAAATTATTTGTAATTATTGTTGGACACCAATTATGTCATATCGGCAGTAGTGTTCTTATATAACATTCTGTCGGTGTTTACCATATAAAAAATTTGATAAAACTTTTTGGCTCTTTACTTCTCCATTTTTATTCAAAAAGTGTGGAAGGAAGGATGTCTAGATCGCGTACAGATGTTTCTTTCAGATACAAACTGTAATAAATATTAATTTCGGAACAACTACTTTCACATGAACATTGAATTGCACGAAAGGAAAAAGTCATTCGCATCATTTAGCTTCATCTGAACAGTGAGTTACACAAAAATAACTTTTCTCCACTCAGTTTTTACTCCAAACATTCATTTAGAATTAAAACAGATTCATTCACAGTGGCATTCATAGGAATGCCACACACGTGATAACTGAAAAAGTATTGATATAAAATTTCACTGATATAGAACGCAATCATCTACAAGGTATAGGTACTTCGTCGAAGTTTCGGGTAGGAAACACTTGTGTTGTACGTCCGTCGGCACTTGTTTCAACTTTTGAAGACGAAAACCCATCGGAAAACACCAATGATATTACATAAAATATTCATACGGTTAGTTGATTCAATCCCAGCTCTAAAAACGTTTTTCAAGTTGAAAAGGGATACATTTTTGAAGAGAATAATTTTTTAAAAAATAGCTTTTTAGCTTACTACTTCTCCATCTGTAAATCCTTGTATTAATTTTTGGACAATTTTATTATTCTGCTTTATTCAGCACCTCTGTAGGTATTCAATTCAAAGCTTTTTATAATTAAAATTCTGAATTCCGCTGTCTAAAATCATCAATGCTGGTGAACAATTTTCATCTCGTTAATATAATGTGCCGTTTATAGCTAAAAGTGGCCAAAACTACCATGAAATTATTGATGTAATGATATGTTTGGCTTGGTACAGAGCGTGGTAAATAATGGCAGATTATTATAATAAACTCGCTATAGAATAAATATGCAAGTTAAGTGGTTTTATGTTGTTTCTCATTGAAGTGTTCATCTATTTAGGATAACATTACTTTTCTGGCGACTGTGTCAGTTTGGAAAAATGACACTTGACATTTCATACATTTATATGACGGGGAAAATACAAACATTTCAGAAAATATAACATTAAAAGGCGTTATCTTGGAAAGGAAAGCCTAGTTGAGCAAATGCATTCATGTCCTGGCCAATCCACTGTTGAGTTCTATGAAAGTGACAGATCGTAACAGTTCTGTGCTCGAGCACGGAATTATTCACTTTCTAGTTGAATGGTACAACTGGAAAGACTAGCGCAGAATCAATCCAAAACAAACACGGTTCCTACACACCAGAACTGCAGCTCTCTTTTCGACGTTCGTTTCTATAACCAAGTTGGCGTCATTAGATGAAGTAGTCAACTCTGAAACATGTATATTATGAGCTGAGATCAAATTTTTTTGAAAATGTTAACTTTTATTAAATAATTGTAGACATTACACTCGTGTAATATAT
>WOGP01009586.1:0-10668 GCA_015342065.1 Leptinotarsa undecemlineata | reverse complement strand
GTGTAGAGAAATTAGTTAACTCCCTAACTATATTATCATTTATTTGAACTATACCATTACACTGTTGTTTTTGAAAACATATGATTACAGAAGCTTCTGTTCACAAAACACGCAATAAAATATCTGGAAAAATTCTGTCAGTATTCTTCACCATTCATAACATTCGCAAGTGTTGCTCGTTTTTTGTATGTCATTACGAAAGTATCAGTTCCTTGAATATAAGGTAAGGGCATATTGGACCAATATCAGACTATTTAGATCAATAAATTCATACACTCCAAACTCCTATGAATCAACAAAAAACAGCACCATTCTGATCAACCTATATAATTATTCCACAGTATGTGAATATACCGGTTCCTACTTTGAATAAAGCTTCATTTGGTGCAAAGTTGGTCGCTACTCTTTCTATAATTTACTGGAAGAAGCCAAAACCCTGGGTAATAAATCATCAGTCACACCAGCTAGAGGACCATACTTTCCAAATCAGGACTTTAATGAAGCGCACTTGTGGAGCGTGATAAAATTCCTCAATTATATTATTTCCAAAAAAGCATTCATTATTGAGTTTTTGTTGGATTCTTCAGATCGTGAAGTTGAATTACTGAATGCTACAATAAAATTAGGCATTTGGGAGATTTTGCCATTGTTTGCATGACAACCATGATTAGTTCTTGTTATAACTTTGGTACATTGTCTGTGAATGATGAATGAATTCGAGATACTCCCATTCGTATTATTACACACATTCATAAATTTGATTTTTGATATTGATGACTTATTTATTTTGTGGAAATTCGTCTTCAATTGAATGATATAGATAAAATACTTTGTCTAATTTCCACTTACTCAATATATTCATATTAATACGCCCAAGGTTTCGGTTTTTACACCATTCTCAAGTATTCCAACACTTTCAAGTATTCTAACACTTAGAATAGTTGGGGCTATTGTAAAAACCGAAACCTTAGTCGTATTAATATCAATACATTAATCAAGTGTAAATTAGACAAAGTATTTTATCTATATCATTTAATTATAAATTTGATATTTTGTAGCGTACATGTCTTATTGGGCAGTCAACTTATACTTCCATTGCACTATAAAAGTAATTCAAACAAAAACTCTTCAGATTTTAGTCGTGTCGGGGAATACTATGAACCGGCAATCTTCAAAAATTTTCTAACACACCTCAGATTCTGATGATTTTTCATTTCAAATGTTTGCTTCACTATTATTTGGAATCATAAACTGGGATGGAATTGTTTCAGTTGTTTAAAACACTATGCATGAAATTCAATATGAAAATGTTATTCGCGTGGCTTTCATCAAATCAATACATAATGCACATAATATAGTCGGGATGGAATTATGGCATATGAGAGAAATTATTGATATGACTTATACTCCAACAAATTATAATTTCAGAGACTACCTCAAATAAAACGTTCTGTAAAACAGCTGCAGGTTTTTTTTTGTTTCAAATAGTTACTTTCTTGACAAAAACTTCTTCCATGAGGTATCAGATTTTCATTTTTCTATTTCAGAGTTACAGATCTCTGATTATGCTGAATCCCCTGTTAGAGGTAACAGCCAGAGTTGTATAGCATTTTCAGAGATATACATAGTGACATTGCAATCCTGAATGTGAAACCAGTCGGTATACAGATACTTTATAGGAATTACTTGATTATTGTTAATACACCTACGCCTTTTTATGAGGTAAATAAAATACGCCTTTGTTTCCAAATGGTTTAAAAATAATTTACTTTAATACCTGTCAAGCGCCTTCCTGCTGGTTTCGTCATCTAGAACTGAATTGCCCATTCAGTAATTATTTATCTGAGAACAATTTAGGTTTTAGTTCTTCCCAGCAATTGCTATCAAACACTTGTATCTCAATTTATTCAAGTTTTCATTGGTTCTTCAAATTGCATTGTGAGAATGTAATTCATACTTGATTCATGAGAGATTCAGCTCTTGAACGTAACTTCTGATTGATGATTGAAATTTGAAAAAAAAATCACTCTCCAATTATAAAGAGAATGGAATTCCGGCGAATTTTCTACCTCATTTGATTATTGTATACGAACGCTAGCCACGAGCATATCGACATAGTCAAGTAGAAGTTAGAGTGCGGTACGCGAAACAATTTAGTTAGGTGATAGACATTCAAATAATAGTTGAAGTTTCAGTTGAAGTCTTTGTTGTATTTAGAGTGGAATAAAGTTGAGTTTGATTATTCAGTGTAGTCAATTGTTGGTCAACCCAGGGAGGAAAACGTAACAATATCATTTTCAGATAGTTTCTATCAGAATAAATTGTTGAATGAGAACACTTGTTTCTTCAACGGTAAGAATATAATTACAGAAATTTTTGAACCTCTACAAAAAGGAGCTGTTTCACTTGAGGATTTATGTTAATTCTGTGTCCGAAGTTGGAAAACAAGTTGTGTTGAGTAGCTTCAGTCTCTTGTCCAGGGTGTCAACAATCAGGTATATTGCTTCATTTGTTCAAAAAATTCCTGTCCGTTGAAAATGACGTGTCCTTCCGGTTGCGCCTTCCTCTGGGTGTATATTATCATCTTACTCTTTCTGTAGTTAATGATAATATTCCAAAGTGTAGTTGACTTTTTTAATCTGTCTGCTTGTAGTTTCAGGTATTCTGTGACAAGCCTGTGTTTGGAGTAGTGGATCTGGCCAGGGGAGCTGTGTCATCCGCAGAAAGGGCAGATTTTTTTAAGGTTATTCTATAGCTTGGGTATGTCTCCAGTTGAGGAACTCCTGCTTCTAGGAGTCGCTTAGTGGAGACTTTTCCTGAGACATGGGTCTTTTAGGTGCCCTCTTTTGGTTGCTGTATTGTCTGGTTTTCACTTCTGTGGATCGTACCTTCTGTAGGCTCACGCATTTCAGCAGAAAACGCTGGCTTGGATTTCAGGATTATTTCACACTTTTAGCATTCCACTGGGTGTGCCTCTCTACAATTTGTGCAGATCTCTGGCATTTATTTTGGCTCTGTATACACTTACGATTCGTTCTGCTTTTCACAGCATTCCATGCAATGGGCTGTTGAACTTCTGTAGGTAGCTAAAGTAGTAGCTGTGGAAGTACAAAATGACGCCTCTGCGTTGTTTCTGCCATTTGGTTCGTATAATCGAGTCAAAGTACTCGTTAACCTCCTCTACACGAAACACTTGCACTCAATAAAGGGGCAGGCCTTTCTTGGTTTCTCTTGATGTCATTTGATGACATTCTAGAACGTTGCACCCATGTTCTCTAGAGTTTTGTAAGATGTATCCTATTATCGTATTCTCCGAGATTTCCTACATTATAGAATAACAGAGTAGATGTGGAATTTCAAGCGGTTTTTGTCAAAGTAGAACCCTTTTACTCCAGTCGTATGGATGTGGATTCCATTCATATCAGGTTTGACTTCGGCATAAATGATCTTTTTGCGTAATAATTCCGTGACGATTCCTGTTCACCGATTCGCGTCTCAAAGCACTATTGCTGCTGATTTTTAAAGGTCTCCTCTTGGTGAAAGGGGGCGAAGTGGCTTGTAGTTGCGTATCGTTACGAGTAGATTGTGCAGACGTACCGCCATTGCCGTCTTGAGGGTCATGATTCAATGTCATCGCTTTCATCGTCTTTTTCGCTCATCTGTTGGTCAACTTCTTCTGGGGCTTCTTTAGCCTCCAGTACGCGCGTCTTACATCGCTTTTTTCGGATTGTCAGTTTTACCATATGCTCCATTTGTGTACCTTCTTCTGTGCACTGATATTCTGTCTCCCTTCTCCTTCTTTGAACTTTTCCAGTTCCTGAAATTTGATATGTATTTCATTCACGGCGTTTTCATTATCATCATGTTTATTTTCACTTGCTATCGTCCAACCCGTGTTTGCAATCACACGTTGAAAGGTAAGACCTCGTTAATCCCTAGCTCTCACAAGTTTCGACTTCTGAGAGTTTTCATTCGTAGGGGTGCGACAGCTGGTTAAAGAAAAACAGATTTTAAACAGATTTTTTCCTTTCAATTTCACGTTTTTCATTCAACCCCTCTAATTCTTCCATTTTGCAATGAAGAACTTCAAAACCGAAGAACAAAATAGTGGTTCTGAGATGAACCATTGACTCATAATTTCGAGAATAACTAATTTTAATTCTGAGATAGTAGCTGTTTTGAACTCCCACTGCTCACTGCTGAGTAAGTCCGCCCCTTTTAGACTCTGACAATTACCGCGATCTCTCATATCTACGTGCTGATTGGTCCATGTTGCAAGTGACTATTTTGCGGATTTCACTTGTTTTCAGTTTGCTGCGGAAGCAAGATCTAATGTTTCATAAAGGCATTGATTTTTTCCAAAAAGACACCAATAGACACCAATATATCTTGGTACAATCATGTCGCTGGAATTGCAAAGTCTGCCTCTTAAGAGCTAAGAACATTGTTCCGAACCAGAAAACTGTACACACCTCAGGAATTTTTGAAGCGTTATAAATCTCAGATTAGACCCTCCTTGGAGTACTATTCTCATGTATGAAGCTCTGCCCTTAAGCATACCCTGAAGCTGATGGATTCTATACTAGAAAGAGGCATCCACCGGATTGGAGACTCGAACATCACTTGCAACCTTGATAGTCTGGAACATCGGAGGAAGGTTAGAGATTTGTCTTTCTACTATAGATTCGTCCACGGGAAGTGTTCAAGTGACTTGTCAAATTCGATTCCACAAAAACCAGTACACATCACCTAGCTGCTCACCTTTTTGAGGTTCAACTCAGTATATCTCGCACTTCACCGCTCAGAAAATTTTTCATTTGGGCAACTGTGTGTAAGTGTAATGAAATTCCTAGGAACGTTTTTCCAAATGGATTCAATAAATTCAAATGCAAAGTGAATCAGTACTTTCACACATGCACCACTCTTAGAGCGCCTCAAGGATCTTTCTGTGGTGCTTGTGTTCTGTCAAATTGAATATCTATTGACCTCTATTAATGTCAATGCATTTCAAAACTTTACTTGAAGGCAAAGGCAGAAGACAAAAGTTATAATTTCGATTAGTGAATGGTAGTTCATCAGTACGTCGTATTTTTCGCAATGATGGAAAACTCAGGCACAACAAATCGTCATCTCGATAACACACTATAGAATATAATAGAAAAGTTTATTAACTACGTTACATTTTCATGTTTGTAGCGAGGCAAGTGTATAGGCTTTCTTAAATAAACATATAAAACAAGTGAGTAAATTGTAAAAATATAAAAACACAGGGGTTACCTACGTACATATATTACCAAATAAGTATTCGCCTATGATACGAGGGGTATTTACAACCTAACACAGTACAATCGACACCGTTGAGTATCTTTTACCTTGAGTAGACATAGCTGACGTGAACTGTCCTAAAATGATCGTAGTATTCCGGGACTGAGTGAAAACGTTGCTTGAGTAGCATTTCCTTGATGGCTCTTTCGAATTTGGTGATACTGAGCTCTTGAAAGTGATTTGGCAGAGAGTTGAAAAGATTGTAATGAACAGAATTCATTTTTGATCTGGTCAAACGATAACGGCACGTTCTTACCTTATCCGCATTTCTCGTGAAGTGTTGGTGTATATCAGACTGTTTCTCGAGTAAATGAGAATTTTTTCTGATTTCCAGTAGCGTCTGATAACAATATAATGTTGGCAACGGCATGATTCGTAAAATTTTGAATAATAGTCTACAGTGTTCTCGGAAATCTGCACTTGTCAGTATTCTTACCGTTTTTTTCTGTAGTTTGAAAATTCCCATCGAACCAGGAGAGTTTCCCCAAAAAACAACACCGTAGCTGATGTGTGAGTGGAATAATGCAAAGTACGTCAGTTTGAGAATCTCACAGTTTGTGATATTTTGCAATTAACGAAGGATAAATACTGCACTAAATAGTTTATTTGCGACAAGATCTGTATATTGTTGCCAAGATAAAGTACTGTCGAGAGTAATGCCAATACTTATGTTAGCTGAACTTACAGTGATGAAATCAAGATTTAGGGAGATATAAAATTACATATGTTATTAACATAAATAACAAAGAGCAGGGGTCCAAGTATTGAACTTCTTGGAACTCCGTGCTCAACAGGTTCAAAATTTGATGTTACCCCATTACACGAAACCGCCTGATACCTATTTGAAGGGTATGATTCTATGAGTGACGAAGATACCCCTCTAACTCCAAAATAATAAAAATTTTTGAGATGTATACTATGTGATATCCAATCAAAAGCCTTAGACAAGTCAAAAAGCATTATGGCAGTATGTACACCCTTCTCGAATCCTTCAGCAATAGATCCCACAACATCAAAGACAGCTAGAGAAGTAAACGATTTTTGCGGAACCCATATTGACCCTGAGAAAAGAAGTTGTTGCTCTCGAAGTAATCATACAGACGCTTTTTCATTATTATTTCAACGACTTTGGTAAAAGTAGAGATGATAGTTATGGGCCGGTAATTGTCTAGGAAACATGGGTATCCCTTCTTGAAAACTGGAATTACTTTCTCATATTTGAAAGCGTCAGGAAAAACACCTGTCTCCAATATGAGGTTGACCAGTCCTGTTCAAGGCGAAATTATAATATGTGTATACATACGTTGTATACGAACGAACAATCTCAATGCTTCTAATATTATTTCTGTCGCTCATTCAATTATCTCTCGAACGTAAATGGAAACAAAATATTTGTGTAATAACATCATCATCATTCACAATATCTATGTGACCAACGGATGTCTGATGTTTTGGTAAACATATCGACAAAAACGATCATATTTGGGGCTATATTCGAAGTGACCAATTATTCAGATTGAATTAATATAAGTCATATCTTGATGAAATTATCCAAAATTATTTTGAATAATTGAAGACCAGAATAAATAAATGTTTTCATTACTTGAACATAAAAAAACTCCATTTAGAATATGATTTTGAACTTCATATTTTAATTTTCCCAGTTTCTCTGTAGCACAACAGTTTTTTATCCAATTGTGGAGACCATAAAGCAAAGTTATTGAAGTATAGCACCTCCGAACTGGGTTTGCTGTCGGAATTGATAGCGGAAAGGTTACCAGGGAAAATTATGAAGCAATTTTGCGGGTGCGACAGTCATTAGTCTTTTGTTCGGACAGGGCCGGGTCCAATCATTTTCACTTGATTAAGGGTTGGGATCGGCGAGAAAATTGGAGAGAGAACCCTGCTACACTCTTTTTAAGGATATCCGAAATGCATTACAGAGATATATTCGAGAATAACATTTTTTATTTTTGGTGTTTGTGATGTATAGTGATATGATATCTACCTTTGCATATAACTGAATCGACTTCGGAGTTCAATTTTAGAGTTGAAGCAACTTCATCATTTCATTATAAATGCATGGACTCGCGTTTACGTATAAGACTTTTCTGAAGCACTGCAATGTAATGCAATGCAATATTTCGGAAATATGGAAATGGGTTCGTGAACGTTGCTTATTCAGAACATTTTTGGCATTCTCAATGAAATAAAACAATTAGCCCTTGCTATGGCTTGTTGGATAATTTTTGTGTATGGCTCTTCAGGTTCCTGAAAAAACGTTTTTTGCAATTGGCCGTCAATAGATATCTCTGGAATACTTTCAGCATCAACGCTCGTGTTCCCCAGGGAGCCATATCATCTCCAACCCTCTTTTTATTGTATATCAACGACTTATTGGAATAAACCAAGAATCCAATATATTGCTCAGCTGACGACAGCACATTCGTCTCATTTCATTTGGATTCCAGGACATAGGCGTCGGAGGCACATCTTCACAGGCATCAGGAAGTTGCATATCTTAATGAGGATCTAGAAGTAATGTCGAATTGAAGTGGAAGTAACCAGGTTCAGTTCAATGCCACAAAAACTCAGGCATCGGTTTTGATCCAAGAAGATAAATGTCTACGAACCGGAAATAATAGTGTCAGGTCATAAGATTCCGCTTTCTGCTTTGATAAGTTTGTTGTGGGTCAAAATTGACACCAATATTTCTGTGTAGCCAAAAAGGACGCTTATGATAACTTTATTCAAAGCTCTGAGAACAAACTTAGTGACAGCTGGAAGCTCACTAATTATGAGAAATCCAAATATAAATGCATATAATTACAGACAAAATAACTCCCAATGAGTTTAATATATATTTCACTACAATTGATAATACTATCATTGCAGATATTGTCTTGATAAAGACAATATCTCTTTAGTATTGCTTAATAACACATTGAAACCCCGTTCATCAGGTTCGTTTATGTTTACATCTGTTACCAATTCGGAAGTTTATAATGCTATTCACGAATTAAAAAACTCTAATTGTATCGATATCTATAATTCCAACAGTAAAATAATTAAGGCAATTTGCGATCTAATTGTAGAACACCTTACCTATTTGTTCAATGATTGCATAAGTGAAGGAGCATTTCTAGATAAATTAAAAATTAGTAAGATCGTTCCAGTTTTTAAAAAAGGTGACAAGAATATCATTGAAAATCATCGAGTCATCTCTATTGTGCCGATATTTGATAAACTTTTTGAAATGTTAATCAAAAACAGGTTATATTTCTATTTTGAAAAACACAATCTCTTGAATCCTGATCAGTATGGTTTCTGTAAGTCCTTCTCTTCTGTACAAGCAGTTGTTCGTGTGGTGAGAAACATTGCCGACGGCTTTGTGAATGGTCAGCATAGTGCTGTAACTCTGTGTGACTTGTGTGTCTCACCACTTACTACTTCATAAAATGAATGAATATGGGGTTAGAGGTATAGCTCTCTCCCTTCTCACATCGTATTTACAAAATCGAAAGCAATATGTCTACCTAGGAGACAATAGAACGTCTACTTTAGAGCCTATAGTAAACGGTCTTCCGCAAAGTTCTGTGCTGGGACCTCTCCTATTTATAATATTTATAAATAACCTTTTCTTTCAAGTTTTGCCGATGACACATCTATTGTCTGCTCAGACAAAAATTGCAAAAATTTATTGAAAATCTTGCTGAAATCCAAGCTGAAAAATGGTTTAATGCGATTCCTCTCAAACTTAATATGGGAAAAACCAAGAGACTGATATTATCTTCCAATAACATGCTTTTGAAAGAAAAAACAGCCCAATTACTTGATATAACCTTGGATGACTCCCTTAATTGGACATGTCATATTAATGAATCAAATACGAAATTATCCAAATATCTGTTTCTGTTGAGGCAATTGGGAAAATTTTTTTCTATTGACACTGTTCTCGCTGTCTACTATGCCTTTTTTCACTTGTTCATGAGCTACAGGACACTTCTTTGGGGTAATTCTTCTTCTGCTGGAAAGTTATTTGTAACACAAAAAAAGCAATAAGGATAATTTCTAATGCGGATTATCGCATTATTATTTCATACATAATCAATAATATTTTCATATCTGGTATTTGCCCCCAGCAGTTTAAAAAAGCAACAATCATACCAATTCAATAATCGGGCTCAAAAAAATTTACGAAAAATTATAGACCGATATCTGTAACATCTAATGTTGCGAAATGTTCGAAAAAGCATTGAAAACGAGGATAACATCTTTTATTATGGAATTCGAACTGATAAGTATCCGCCAATACGGTTTCCAACAAAATAAATCAACCCAAGATGCTATTGCGTATTTAACATCAAAAATATTGAAGAGTTTGGATAATGGGAAAAAATCTGCTTGTGTATTTTTAGATCTTGCTAAAGCATTTGACACGGTCCCCCACTCACAACTATTAGACATTTTAAAAGATTTGGGTTTTCGTGGAGTAGCCAGAAAACTGATGGAAAATTATCTGAGTGACAGGAAACAGCAGGTATCACTCAATGGCAGTTTGAGTACGGAGTGCACTGTTGAGTATGGCGTACCGCAAGGCACTGTTCTAGGCCCAATTCTCTTTATACTTTATATAAATGATCTTTTCAATATTAACCTGTCTGGGGAAGTCATCAGTTTCGCAGATGATACCGCCATAGTATTCGAATCTGAAAACTGGGACAATATAAAAACCATAATGCAGAATGATTTGGGACTTATCAAAAACTGGTTCGATTATAAGTTATTGACAATCAATTTCGAAAAAACATTTTATATGCCCTTCTCATGTTATGAAAACACCAATCCTCCATTCAGCAACCTTAAAATCAGCGATAATTTAAAAATAAACCAGACTGAATCGATAAAATATTTAGGAGTAACCATAGATAAACATTTAAGATGGAACATACATATATTGAGACAATGCAATACTCTGAGAAGTATATTATACAGATTCAAGTGCATCGCTAAATTCCTTGAAGAAAAACATCTAAGAATGATTTATCACGCATTGGTTGAATCCAGATTGACATATGGGATAATAGGGTGGGGAAGTGCACTCAAAGAGCACATCAAAAAGTTGGAAATTCTGCAAAAAACATTTCTGAAAATATTACTAAGTAAACCCTTTCGATATTCATCTGATTTGTTATACTCCGAATCTAGAATCCTTGACATCCGCCAGCATTATTTTTTTGTTGCAACCTGCTTTGAATTTAAACGAAAATCTAATCTTCGGAGACTAGAACATTGCTACGAAACAAGGCACAAGTCCAATTATTTCAGAACACCGCTAGCTTC
>WOGP01009585.1:0-10668 GCA_015342065.1 Leptinotarsa undecemlineata | reverse complement strand
AAGGAAACACCTCCATACTATGGGGATAGTGGACACACCTATATGCAGGATGTGTGAACAGGAAGATGAAACTGTCAGGCATATCTTATGTGAATGTCCGGAGTTATCGTGAATAAGAGAGTGTGTGTTCGGCGAGTCTTGGCCTACACCTGCCGATATTAAGGAGATGTCTCCTAGTGACTTGCCCACCTTCCTGGAAAGGACAGGATGGACGATGACCTAAGAGGACGACTCCTTGGGAAATGTACAATGGGTCATATGTGGCCTAAGTGCTGTGAGCCTACACTCGCCCTCCCCACTTTACAGATACAGAGAACTGACCTGCAGATATTGGTTCAATTTTTGTTATTGCCACTATGATAACAAGATGTTGTTCAACTTTGGCTTGATTCATCAACGTTATCTCCATCAAGAGCCACACAATCATTCCAACGCCGCTCTAACATTTCAATACCACTTTTGTAGGATGATTTATCTATTGAATTAAGGCCTCAGATTCAGCAATAACCTCTTTATTTGAACAAAGTCTTTTAGCGGTGAGCATTTTTTCGAGGTCTGCGAAAAGCCAGTACTCGCTGAGAGCCAAATCTGGCGAATATAGTGGATGTGGAAGCAATTAGAAGTTTAATTCATGTAGTTTTTCCATTTTTGTGATTCACTTGTGATACGGGGTACCACCGTATGCGGTCGTTTCTTTGGGATTTCAGCCTTCAAACGCTCTAATAATATTACATAATATTCACTGTTGATGTAATTTTTCTTCTCAAGATAATCAATGAATATTACATTACGCACATCTCAAAATACCAAGAATATAACGTTTCCAGTCAACTGTTGTGGTTTCAGGAAATTTGAATGGGATTCATCAGTAGCTCTCCACTCCGGAGTGAAGTCATGAACCCATCATTTACCCATTATCACATATCGATGCTAAAATTATGGTATGTTGTATATTAACAGCGTCAAACTTTGCTAAGAATCATCAAGACGTATTGGTTTCGATCAACAGTGTGCTCGCACGGCATCACCTTTGAACAGAGCTTTTTTATATTCAAATGCTCAAGAAATACGTTCTTAAAATACCTTTACAACGTCAGCTAACTCACGTAACTTCATTTTTCGATCATTCAAAACAATTATATGTTTTCTGGTGTAACTACCCCATTTGGACGTCTACTACTTTCTGAATTATCGGATTATCGATATCTCTACGACTACGTTTGAAATCAGCAAACCAACTGTTCAATTGTTGATTCTAATGAAGCAGATTCCTTCTAACACTTCTCAAGCCATGACTCATCTTGAACTGCTTGAAAAACTTGAACGGTTTTTTTTGTCATCATGTGAATGGCTTTTCATCCATTTTTTTGAAAATAACAAAAGTATCAATCATTCGTCAGAGCCGTAGGGGACTGTGTGGCATGGTTTGTTGTTGGAAACGCAAGTTTATAAATACACAAAACAAATATATTGTCACTCTTAGCATAATAATTCACAAACTTTGGAATAATATCATGAAATTTCAACAGCTTTTTGTTGAAGGTGAGGTAAACTGAAAAATTGATGGATGCAATAAGCCTATCGACATTTATATGTTAAGCCCGGCATTAATATGAAAAAATCAATGTATTTACATCACAAGCATAGTTCCTTTCATTAGGAATCAAAAAATTTGCATATTCTCAAAATTTTTAAATGATGCCTTGAAAAAACGTTATTTGGATTACTGATAATTTTATTCGTCAAATATTTTTTCACTTTTCATTTGTAGTGATATGGCAATGTAATATTCTAATCCCAACGTTTTGAATATATCAGTGAGAAAATTGATTATTCATCGATTGAAAAATACGAATTATCATCAGCTCAGAGAAAATCATTCGATATGAATTGAATTCTTGATCTTCAATGTTTCAACGAAATATTTCAAGCGTGAAAAACTGGTCGTAGTATTCTTTGAACGACAGTTTTTGTGAAGGACTGGATATTTTATATTATATTTTGGTTTTTATAACCTTGTAGACAAAATTTATGAATAGGGCCAGTTACTGACCAGTAGTTTATCTTACGCAGTACTTTTCGAAGTGAACTTTTCAGTTTGCTCTTTACTAAACTTCTGCAGTTTCTCTTTTGATTTATATTTTATTTTTTTATATTCTAGAAGGTAATAGACCCCAAAAAACACTATAAAATACTCTTAATATACCTAAGGAATGATGGTGATGCATAAATTTTTTTTGAGTTGTAAAAAGGAGAGCATAATTGTCAAAATTTAGTATGTTTCTGAAGTGCTCAAAAATGTTCATGCATCACAATAACAAAGAATTATCTGCCTGGAAAATTATCACTAACTGAATTATTACAGCTCATCACCTATCATTCATCATGAATATAACTCTCTGACTGCTTCGGCAGTTACTTGATGAAGATCCATAGTAATTTGAAAAACTACGCCTCACGATTTGATCTCCACAAACTTTAGTAGCTTTCTGAAGTGACTTTCATAAATCACTTGAAAAAGCTACTGTGTAAATCAAATCGTGAGGTGTAGTTTTAGAAAAAAAAACGAACGAAAGTTTTGTTTTTGCGAGGTAAATTAGTTTTTATCGACCTACTGTTTTTTCACTTCCCACATCCGAAAAATATGAAAATTGTGATAGAGGACTGTATACCCGTGAAAAAAGGGAAAAAGTTCACCCCTATGACATAAGTCGAAGAAGTTGAGTAACGAAAAGATCCAGCAAAGGGAAACCTGTATATTTTGTGAATTTCTGAAGACGGTGGCAGATTTTAGGCATCCAAAACGTTAAGATGAGTATTGTATGATTTCTTTGATGGCCAAAATTTTTTAATGAAGGGTACTAATGAAAAGTTTTGTGAAAAATACTTTGAATTCGCGCATTAACTTATCAAAGTAAAGAAAATATTTGCCATTTCTGCAGGTCTATAACCTCCTTCATTACAATTTCTGTATGCAAGGATAAAAAACCCAAAAATGATTGATAAATACTAATTGATACTTTGATGGAGAGTTAATTCTGTACATATCAATAAATATTTCACCTAACTTCAAGTAACTCCATTGTAAAATGCGTGTCGCAGAATGAATACACCACATAAAATGAGAATAAATATCATAGAAATAAAGAACATTATTCATGTAATGAAAAGTAAAATAAATTTACTGTTGAATTGTCATTCAGGGTGAAAAATGAATTAACAGAAAATGGTATGCAGTTGAAAGATAGAAATTTTCTCTCTAGGAAAAAACAAATTGATGTGGCGAGTGAATGGGTGTCCGAAGATTGCGATGCATTTCCAAAAGACAAAACAATTTGGATCTATCAATGACCATATTTTCCAAAGGCATCAGTTGACATGAACACGTGAGATACAAAATAACGAACCAAAACTTTTGCGCAGTCTTAAGTGAAACAAAAAATGAAGTCATAATTTGATGCTGATTTTATTTGTATTATTTTGTCTTATTCAGATGAGAACAGTGAGAAGCAACATCACCTGATGATAATATTCACTTCTTGATGGACGCTTTTTTAATCTGGGGATCAACATCAATGAACACCTTCACAGAATCATTGGGATACGGTGGATCAAATACAGGTTTCATATTTCTCCCCACGTACAAACAATACGGCATCTCAGCTGCCAGTTCCATGTTCATAGATTTAGCCAACTCTGCCAGATGCAAACTCGTTGCATTGAGTCGCACAACTTTGTATCCGCAATCAGCTGCCAGTTCCTTCGATTCATTTAGCAACCTTTCAGCGATGTCACTTCTGCTGTGAATCTTTTTCACAAAAAGATTGCTAATTTCGAAAATTTTTTGAACACAGTAACAGTCCCATAGTTGTGGAAACCGCTGTATGTGGGCTTGAAATAATAACAGTTGTTTCACGTTTGAGCACTGAACACTTGCGGCTAGTTTCTCCTTCAAGTCAGGATCCCATCGATTCGAAGTTTCATTAATACATGCCCCTACTATACATCCATCATATTTGCTTCTTGCTACCAGAGATATTCCTTCCGCAAGGTTTTTCAGAGCTGTTTCATCCATCACAGTGTTACGAGCAATTCCTAAGCTGAAACATGTTGGTTCCTCGGGATAGTATGCTTCGTGCATCAGTTTGAGAATTGTTTCATAGTCTTCTTTGGTTGGTTTCAGGATTATGTAGGGTGATAAGTGTGTATCTCTTCGGTCTTTGGATTTTCTGAAAATGGATAAGCGCTTGCGAGAATGGAGTTCCGACAGATTTCTGGAACTGAGAATTTTGTGAATGAATGAGCCGAAAACATTTGTCATCTTGACTGAAAATTTTGATGGATGATGAAGTATGTCTGTCAGCCACCTGACATGTAGTTTAATTTGAAAAAAGTTACCTACTAAGCGTTCAAATCGAAACGATATTGAAAAAACAAGTATTATCATTATTCCTAATGATTACAGTCAATCCAAAGTGAAGAGCGGTCAGATACATTGAAATAATAATTGGTTTATATTCGCTTCTTGAGTTCGAGCTTACTTTTGGGTAATATGCTCACGATCTACTTTTGGAGATACTTATTTTGCTGTTATGTTTGGAAATGTTTTGGAAATGTTCATCCCAATGGCATCTTGAAGGAGAGAAGAAACAAATGTGTTGTTGATAGCACAGTACATCACTGAAATTCTGATATTTCTCAAATAGGTTAACAGGTACAAAAGGGTTTGGAACAATACGGTCACATGAAAAATATCAGCATTGATGTTTGAAGCATCCAAAAGAGAACCTTTCATTACTACTTGTTGGGAACGATCTTTGAGTGAGCCGGAGAACCCACGAGCAAAAGTGACCTGCCAAATGGGTAAATATTTATTCCAGAATGATAGAAAACAAATACAACCTAAAACTTTTTGTGTTCATTAACGGCACGATATTGAAAATAGGTGACAAATGGAGAATATGACTTGTTGAATTTTGTTTCTTTTGCCATCCTAATCACCGTTGGAGATTTTGAAGCATTCCAAAGATAGACGGATAGAAGAGATTAATGCTTTATTTGTAAAGTTCTGATCATTTTGGGGTATAGGTTGAACTGAAGTAGTCACACGATGAAAAAGTGTTTTGAGACATTTTTGGTGAAGGCTGAACTTGAACAGTCAAACAACAAAAAGAAAAGAATTAATTTTTCTGTGTGGTGGGATATCAACTATTCAGCAGTCCTGACGACTACTCTTACGATACTTAAAACTCATCAAAAATCAATGAAGGTTTCATTATTATCTAGAAAGGGTTATTACATACAAAATGAGTTCCTTTCTGGCCATGGGTGAACCTCTTTCATCATAAATCTATTAAGTTTTTCGTTCATTATAAGACATTGAAACTAGTCTCAAAGCCCTCATTGAAAAGGGAAAGAAAAAAATGTTACAAGCTTTTTCTCGGGGACCGACGCTCAAAATCCCTGCATGCTCGTGGCTACGCTCAAAGTGGAGATGGTCGTGGGTATTCTACAGGTGAGCGTTCAGGTGATTACGAGAACAAGTCATCTTACCTGTGCAAAAAATGTGGACGCCCCTTAGTTTTCTTCCACAGTAGGTTCTATCTTAGCTTCTTTCTAAAGAAATAGGAAATTAGAAAAGGAAAAGCCAGTTCCCAAAAATATCACCCTATATTATCAAAAATAAAGGGACAACTAGTACAGTTGAAGACAGAAAAAAATTTCAATTGTTCATGTTGTGCCACCTCGCAACGTTTACACAAATGAGTCACATTTGTGTTCAATTGAATTACAACGAATAAAATAGTCTATATAAGACCACTTAGAATGAATTTAGAGGTTGTTTATTCCTCTTGGTACTCAATGCATCAATAAATGAATCTGAACGTTCAAACTATCTATACACAATAGAAAAAAATATTGCAGGGGAAATTATACCATACGGAAAGTAATGCCTTGATGAAGACACCAGATTATGAGCGAACGACGGCGTTTGGATCCATTAGCAGTGATTACCTCATGCGGAATTGTACGCTTTTAGTAGTTCTCTGATTTCCGCAGATACTTCACAAATTCATATTAATTATACCTTCAACTCAGTTTTCCGTCCTTGACAAGATATAAATGAACTAGAGTTTCAGGGTGACGGCACCTTTTTGAAACAAAAAATATATATCTGATAAAAAAATAATGAACTATAATGTCAGGGTGATAGCCCCTCAAAAAAATATATATCTGATAAATAGATCAAAATACGAGAATATTTCTCTTGTGTTCAAATCCTTATCTGAATTCGGATGGATTTGTGGTCCTAACGGAGGGGTCTGGAACAGGAATAGCTGGATCTTTGGATCTTGGAACCTCCAACAAATCATCCAGGGGTAGGTTCTAGGATCGGCAGTCTCCCAAATGAAGCTTAGACTGAAAACAGCACGCACGACTTACAAAAAAATCACCCTACCCTCCAACTAGACCTCAACACTTGGACTCAGTTTCTCAAAAACTGATATGGTCCTTCAAAAGAGTTCCGGCCTAACCATGTATTTCGGACCTTTGCACAAAGGTTTCTCTCAAATAAACCAGGAGTGGTAAAACGATGAGAAAGGTATATCAGAAGCTGTAATCCCCTGATCGGGTGCTGAGTGAGCAATTTGCTCAAAATTCCAAAACAATCAACGATATCTTCACAATCCATAACGCCGCACTCAGACTATAACACAGCCATAAATCCAGATAATCCCCAACATAGGATGGTTTTAGAAACCTGCAGATAATTTCAGATATGAAATATTGCGTAACGACTTCAGTCGTTTACTCTGACGATACTTCTTCAACCTTGTCTCACCAACTCTCTCGAAAGACTTCCGAACCAGAAACCTCCCACTTTCCAAATCCATTTCGTAACACTTTGAGTAGTGTTAGCAACGGATCTCTATCGTACTACATCATAGAGGTGCGTTTTCCTTACGAATACCAAAACTCACTTGAACCCAAACAATATAAATTTCGACTATATCCTAACAAAGCAAATAAAGCAACACCCTTACTATACTAACATAGTCTGAATACAATCTAACTCTGATCATAACCAAGATTTTCCTGTAAAACATTCAGTTTGTATCGCTATGGGCAAACCACCTTGGTACGGAACGCACTTTCCAACATCAACTCGTCGTAGTTGGTCATCGTGATTTAAACACCAATCGCACTAAATGCTAATCACGTGGATGGTGGGGAATGTAATGGGGCGAGCAGGGTTATTTGAATATAACTGAATTTTTTTAAATGAAACATCATATCGACACTAAACTGAGTTTTATTGCTAATGAACAAGGCATAAGTAACCAGTCAGACTTACTTTTACGCTAACCTTCACTTTATCTGAACAAATTGAACATCTCTTACATACAATAAATCTACATATTGTTACCAAACGCGGACTGATAAATATTGGTGGAAAAATATACAGAGATTGAAGATTTGTGTTACTGCAAAAAAACTGCAATCCGAAGAAGATTGTTTTATCATGATCATTCTGAAGAACGAAAATGCCAACTGTACTATATTAAATGTCTACTTGGAAAAAGCTATTGCAAACCAAATCACACCATGGAATGTCCTATTCTCGACATCAAGCAATATCATTATAACTGCAAGTTGCTTCGTCGAAAACCATCATGAAGTCAAACCTGAGAGTTACCTCATTACAATCCCAGAAAACTGTTATTTTCTTATTGGCAATAAGAAATTTTCTCATGGAAATGATGAGCTGACACCGATGAAAGTCATCCAGCTTCCATCATTGAATAATTCCCGATTGTACACTAGACCAGTACCAGTCAAGCTTACCAAGATTAATTCAGAAGAGATCTAACATCTCACAGCGAAAATGAATACCCACCATGAAGGTTTCCTGCCAGCTTAGCCTGTATCAGCCTATTCCGTTTCCATATGGACCATTATTTTGATTTGCTTTGCACTTTGCGTAGTTACATACTTTGGGGTAACGCGTTACTATGAATCCTGCTACCCAATAACTTTATCACCTACCTCAGACACCGGAGAACAATTCCACCACTTGACGAATTCGAGCTGACCAACCTGCAGACCTAGCCAAGCCGGCCCAATATGCCCTAGGCTTCCCTTCTAGGCGAGATGAGTTACATCATTGTCGAGCCAACTCTGGACTCACCTGTTTATTTATAGATAAAAACCGGTAATTGTTGATATTGCATTCTTGCCGAACTTTATCTCTCATTTGTTTACAACCATTGTTTGATGTTCACAACTTATACCTTATCATAAGCATTTTAACCAATACTTATCTTCTAATGATTATGAATTCTACCCGGAAATTATCTTGCATAGTAAGACCTTCTCCCGTAAATTATCTTTTTACTTTTACCAATGTCATAGTGTGTCTATATGAACACATGAGTTGTTATTGTAATTAATTAGTTTGGGAACAGCTTTCTATTTGAATAAAGCACATAGTGAGGTCCGAATAACTTTTATTTGTGTGAAGTTCAATTACCCAGAGTTATAAAACTAGTTCAACATTACTGGTGCTTCTACAAACCCCAGACTGCTGGAAGCATAACGCAATTTGGGAGCGGAAAGCTGCGAACGGCGACGAAATGAATTCGTGCGAACGCCGTTCGTATGAAATCGTGCGATGCACATCGTTCATTGCCTCAGTATTAATCCGGATTCTTAGTATGTGAAATAGTTTTTCGAAACGGGGTTCTTTATTCTGATGAAGTAATGTTTCGCTTTGTGGTTATCACCTTTGATTCATCGTCGTATCAGGCACAGGCGATATTGACAAAGGCGAGAAATGTGGGTAAATCCTATTTACGACAAAAGAAAGGAGTTTGGTGAATTTTCTCATTTGTGTGATGATTTTCAAATCGACGATAACCACCACTTTTCTTATTTTCGAATGAGAAAGGACACATTTCAATACATTATTGTAACTCTTTTCGCACGAGATCGCAATCAAATCCAAGCAGAACGGGATAGGTTATCAATACGCACCTAGTCGGATGAAAGCTGACGAACGAGACGGGCCAAGTAGACGCGATCTTCTACCGATCCATGTGCTTGGATCGTTCGTGCGTTGTCGTGCGAATTCTGACGAATTCATTTTGCCCCTTATCGGAGGTTTTCGCTCCCATTGGGCGAGAGGTCTAAATTTCTCAGATATTGTGTGAAATGAACATTTATCTCACGCTGTGTGAAACATTCATGGTACATCCATTGGGTAAACCAATTTTCATTTCAATTCAGTGTTTTTGAAGCGGTGATTTATCATACAGGGTGGCCTACAGGGTCTCCTTAAACAGATTCTATAAAATGATAATGGATTTCCTTGACACACAATCGAATGATTTTTCTCCATTCTCACACAATCAGGAAGTACAGATTTGGTAGCTGGAAAGCGCACTTCATCGATGACCAATTCTACTAAGAATTTTTCTTCTTCAGATGATAGTATTTTTGGGATTCCATTATTACATTCTACAGGATATTTCCCACAAACTTTTCTATTGAAGTAGTGGTGAACCCCAAACTTCTTTGCTGGTGAAGCTCGGGAAATTCTTTCGATAGCCCTGTTGGGATTCTCTTGAGAATATTTGGTATATTTTACATTCACCATCATTGAAATTGAAAATTTCAAATCATTTGCTGGAAATGAGAATCGAACCCAAAGCAATATGTCGAAAAAAGGGACATGTACCATATAATTAAAATACAGATGTATGGTTGAGAAAGGAATATTCATTTCGTGGAGAATGATGGAGATAGTTCCATGTAATAGTAGTAGTTAGTTTAAGCCTATTTCAGAACCTCCCCCACCACTTTTAACCTTGAAATGACCTCTAAATACGTCACAAGAAGTGGTCAAAGTGACTTAGAGAAAATTTTTTGAATTTGACGTTAAACGACTTTGACTTAGTTAACATGGCGATGCAGGCAAGGTGACTTTTAAGCGTTACTTTCAAGCGTTATTTTGGGTTGAACCTTGAATGATCTTTATTCAACACCGATATTTTTGACAAGGTGACTTCGCCCACCACTTTCAACCTTAAAATGACCCTTACATAGGTCACACAAAATTGACTTTGAGGAGGTGTTTTGAGTAAGACCTTGAACGACCTTGATCTATATCACACAACGCAGACAAGTTGACTTTGAAGTAGTATTATTTCAAGTTTGACTTTGAATGACCTTCATTTAGTTTTCATATTTTCAACATGGCGGCTTTGACTTTCAACGAACTTGATCCAGTTACCAGGCTTTCGTGAAGTTTTGAACATACACGACACAACGTAGCCAAGGTGATTTGAGGAAGTGTTTTGTGTCTGACCTTGAATGACCTCCAAATACGTCACGCGATGCAGACTCCCAGCTTGTAGTAACGAATTACCCCCCTCCTCTTCTTCAACTTAATTCTATAAATGTTTGGAGGTTCACCATTTCACATTAAGTTTAAATAACCTAACGTACTCGAAAAGTTGAGTGAAAGTAGTGTTGCAAAGTGACAGAGAGTATTACGTCAGGAGTATACACAGCAATCCAAGTGAATATATTCTATATTTCCATACCATAATTTCACTATATTCGAAATGGATCTTTTGAAATTTAATATCGAAAAAATCAATTATA
>WOGP01009584.1:0-10668 GCA_015342065.1 Leptinotarsa undecemlineata | reverse complement strand
ACAAAAAAAGAGGATAAGGGAATCTTCCAAAGAAAGGAAGGAAGTAATCAATTTGCAAATAAGTAACTCTATACATTTTTCATTTTAAACTTGATTGCTTTCTTCTTTCCATTGGAAGATTTTGACTTTTATTGTAAAAAGTTATAGGTGAAAACAAAAAAGTTTACTCCAAAACATATAACCGCTCCTTTTGATTGAAAAAATAAAAACAAATTTTATGAAACACTTTCATAATAAATCACCAGAAGATAAAAATAAAACAAACAAATAATATACCTATATATTTTGTACATATTTTTGATATATTCAATATAAATAAAATCATATATTATCAAACAGTGATTTTTTCGTTCATTTTATAATATTATGTATTATAAAATGATCAAGACAATACTTGCAAAATATCTTTTGGTAATGGATCCTGAACCTTTGGTATATGAAAAAGTCATCATTAAAATTGTTGTTTTGTCAACATACTTGTTTAATGAAATGAAAAATCAAGTGAAGTAAATGGGATAGTATACCAAGAGTAACACCTACGATTTTTGATATCCATCATGAAACTTATGATGACATTAGTCTGCAGGACTGTTTTTTCTATATGGCAAATACTGACTGTCTGTAGACATCTCATATGTATATCATGAATTATTTTTTCAAAAATTACACCTCACGATTTGATCTCCATAAATGTTATTTGAAAAAATATAATCACAACACAAGAAAGCTTGAGCTTTCTCAAGTGATGGATTTCTACACTTGAAAAGCTACTGTGCTAGCGAAACATGTTGTGATTATATTTTTTCAAATAAAGTTTGTGGAGATCAAATCGTGAGGTGTAGTTTTTGGATCTTCATCAAGTAACGGCCCCGAATCAATCAGAAAATCATGAATTATTTTTGTATTTCATGAGAATACTATAGTAACAGCTGATAACTATCTGCATTTATCAGAAATGTACCCTGGTAAAGTAAGCAAATCTAGCATGATGTGAAATAAACTTTCCAACACAAAAATTAATTGTTTCTAATATAAAAATTGTTTCAAAAAATAGTAAAAAACGACTCTAAAAATTCATTATTTCAGCAACAAAAGTATACATAGAAATATTTCACAATTTACATAGTATTTTTTATCACATTCGCCGTTTCTTGAATAAAAATAAAATTCTAATTACATACACATCTTAAATACAATAATATAAAAATTAGATTAATACATTGAGGTTTTTACGGGTTGAAATAAATTTCTCAATAAAAATTTTCTACAAGAAAGTGCAGCAGTGATATCCTTTGTTGGTTAAATGACTAGATATAGTTCTACAGAAGAAGAAAGGTCGGAATTCATATTTCAATGATGTCAATTATGTAACAATAAAATAATAAAGAGTTGTGCTTTCAATTCCATCGACATTACTTTACAAAAAATTGATATTTTCTTATACAAATTCTAAATAATAGGAGTTTCTCAGGGGGTAGGGTAATTTAATGCCCCCTTTTATAAATGTACTATGAACAATACCGTTTGGTGTTTCCAGATCAAAAATATCTTGAAACACTGGCGAAATATTCTAAACAAAATTCAATATTGTTTCGATTTTTTAATATATATAACATTTTGTGATTATGCAAAATAAGTTACGTATAAGTTACCTATATTACCAATAGAATGAAATGAAATTCAATTCATAAGAAACACAGAAAAGTGTGGATATTGAATTATTTAAGACTGAAGTGGAGAAACCTTTGAAAAAAGTTATTTGCAGTTTTGCTTTGGCAGACCTAACATAATTTGTCCAAAAAATGTATATAATTACCAAACATGATACTTCATCAAATTTATTTCATTTTCATATTATTAGGTTGTTAGAAATGATTTGTCAGTTTTAATGTCACGTGTTTTTGTGACTCCATATCTCGATAAATAATCATTATACTGTGTCTTGTTATAAACTGATTGACAGATAATCTTGTACTCTATACATTGATGTTGTTAGTTTTTTTTACAAATTAAAATTTTTTGTTTCTCTCTGGCTTATTATCTATTGGATTTTGTTAGGCGGTTTGCAAACAAAATTGTGGCAAAGCGCTGCCGAAATAGCACAAAAAATTAACTAGGCATTTAGCAATATTAGAGTTGACGAACGTTGGTTTGCTAAATTTCGTTAAAGAGATTTTAGCCTAGAAGATGAGCCCCGAAGTGATTGACCTACAGTAATCCAGGACGAGAATTTGAGGACCCTGATGGAGACTGAACTAGACGTCAGCTCCCACGAGCTTTTTGATGGTTTAAAACGTACTGGAAAGGCCAAAGAGATCGAAAATTGTGTGCCCCTCAATTTGAACAATCGACAAAAATTGTCACGTTCCGACCCTGCTCCACGACAACGCCCGTCCGACAACGTTTCACAAATCACCGTCAGAAAATCAAACGAATTGAACGTCAAAGTTCTGCCTCATCCATCATACTCCAGAGACCTCTCCCCAAGCTCCTATCATCTTTTCAAGCACTTCGAAAACTTTCTCACCGGTAGAACTTCAGGCAATCAGGACTAGGCAATAAAGGCCTTCGTTGATTTCATCAAATCCTCAGCAAACAATTTTTATGCTGACGGAATTGACTTGCAAAAGTGCACCGATTCAAATGGCGCTCATTAGGACTAAATTGAATAAGTATTCACCAAGATAGTATAGTTTACAGTAGACTCATAAAAATGGACAAAACTTTTCAAACAATCTAATAGTCACCTGCAATAGAAGACAAATGGTCGAAATTTCTTTATCTTACATCTGTCACTTATGCCCGAGGAAACTTACTATAAAGTGAGTATTTTGTGAAAAACCTTCCAATAAATTGTATCCAGCAATACAATCTGCTACTTGACTTGGTTGCAAAATATTTTAAAGCAGTTTCTACAACACTAGTTAATTTTTATCATTGCAAGTACCAATACTTCTGCGGAAACACTTTTAGTTGACCCCATGATACCTAGTCTAATACGCATAATACTGATACCATAAAATAGGTTCCCAATCGAACAGAACAGTATCATATACCTATAATTATATAACAAAATTTTATAATATCAATAGGTTTGAATAAATATTCCGTACAAAATCGAATAACAAATAATTTTTTGCGACTAGTTCTAATTTGTTTAATAATCTTGGTGTTGATCACCGGTCTCCTCTCTCCAGATCCAGTGCAGCATTTTGTTTATTTTGAATACTGCCCAAGGGAATATCGCCACTCCGTTTATCACTTTGCCGCACATGAACTTTATATAATCGGTAACTTTAATTAAGGAAAATCGAAATAAAGTTGCTCTGTTAAAATCTTGGCATGAAAATAAGGAAGGGTATAGATAATAGCTCTGGAAATATATTTTTTAAATATAATTGTATATGTGAAGATATCTTAGACCATGAAAAATGAAACTTTCTATGTTTTTTACCACTTTCATTCGAAACTATCGTTACTGCATATTTTTTTCAAACATAACGAAAATGTCCATATAAGACGAAACAGCAGTAACGATAGTTACAAATAAAAGTGGTAAAAAACAGAGTTTTATTTCTCATTTTTCATGGTGATCTTGAACCACGTAGTACATCTACATCATTCAATTTATATCTCAGATAACTAATTCATTTGAAAATCTATTGAATATACAAAATAAATAGAATATGAAGTAAAAAAATAACAGGGAATAATTTCAGATATTTTCAATGGACGCATTCCAGATAAACAATTTTCAGAAAATATTGATCTTTAAAATATCCTAAACTGGGAGGTCCTAAAGTAACGAATAAATTAATTTTCTACTTAATTATAAATGCAAACGTCAATTTATACAGTGCATTTCTTCAATAACCTCCCTTTTATTTTTTGAACGGGTCAACTGAAAAAATTTAAATTTGGGATAATGAAATTAATGCATGAATACTATATTTTGAAGCAAAATTGACAGATGAAACTTTCAAGATGGCGACTAGGCGCCATCTGGGAAAAAAATTATTGGAAAGGGGGGTCTTGTGACACATCATTCTGAAGCTCCTGACGAATAATTCACTACCCTAGAATATGAAGTCAATATCTTCACCTACCTGTAAGTAGATAAATAAATAAATAGATACGAATATCAAGAGGTGTACTTAAATATGTCGATATATGTTTTAATACTAAATTAAACATATATTCCTGAGTATAATATATTTTTGACCATTCAAATAAAAAATAAATAATTGAATAAATATTGTTGAATAACAAAAAGAGTTTAACTATAGCTGATTGTTTGAAATCTGTAAAAAGACCTCAGTTTTGAGCAAACATACATATATTTTCTATTACATATTACGTTATTTTTCCTCAAATTATTAGCTTTGCTGAAATTATATAGGTTTGGTTCAAGATGCATAGTGTTTCCAGCAATTTTTTATGTTTTGCCAAGCTCTCGATGCAAATAATTCAAAAATAAACTCTTTCGTGTAATTCAATATTTATATGGAGGTAGTTGTTTCAAAAAAGGGGTTTTTCTTCCAGTTTTTGTGTGAGAGTTACTTCTTTGCATGATCTACACATCTACTCTTCAGGAGATTCCCACATTTTTTTCTATAAAGATGGTGAAGTGATAAACCATCCTCAGAAAGTTTAAAAATTATTTGAAAATATTGGCATATTAGTAGGTATATCTTTCAATTTTAAATGACAATAAAAATTCTATGAAAGAAAGAACATTGGCAGATTGAAATCTTCAGATGATGTGGTGCTGCTGCAGGTTTTTCCGGGTTTTCCTGCAGCTGAAAAAGCAAATGTGCCATATATTATATATTATTTGAAAAATGTCTTCAAACTGGAACAACTGCATGATTTATAAATGAATGTGTTCTCTATTTACGAAAGCACATCTGAATTCTTCAATGTTTTGTAGTATTGGTAAATTCGGGGAAGTGACATTTTATTTGATTCAATAGATTTGTAAAGGAAGTTCCATAAAATTGTATTTATTTTTGTCTTGTCTTTCATTTTCAACCTTCAGAGATCAAGAATTTCAAAATCCTTTCCTCAACGCCCTTATACTGTTCTTGGTAGTTATACAATTGAAAATCAAATGTCATTTCTCAACAAAAAGGATATAATATCGTCCATGGTGGATGTCCTCCATTGATATATAATACATACACAAATCCGTCTTTACATTTTCCATTGATGGAATAATAGTAGGGTAGAAAACTATGTAGCCTAAATCTGGAACAGATAAATTCAATTTACACATTTAGTTCTTGTAAAACATATATTCAAAAGTAAATTTTGTGAAGGAAACATTAAGAGTGTTATGAAGTATATAAAGACGATACATATGAAATGTAAGGTGTTAATAGGTGACGAATTATTTATCTTCTTACACATATTTCCAACCGAGGAATGTTCCATCTATCATTTTTTATGTTTTGAGGTAACGTAATTTTAAGAAAGCAAATCATATACCTTCAAAATGTCCAATAATTTATTTTATGTACTGCCTGGTTACCTGTAATGATTACATACAATTTCGCCTGAAAGTTGGACTGTATTTACCGAACTTATGTATACAAGACAGCCGAGTAGATAGTTGGAAATTTCTACTCGTACAGTATATTTTAGCTCTCTTCACGTGTTAGGTTTTTGACCTGTCTTCCTGATGTGTGCTATTAACCATGAAATTTGTATCAAAAGTGTACATCAGTGTCGTGTGGTTTGTGAACATTTTTGATAGTTGTTCCTCTACATTTTACAAAATTTTCATTTTGCTGAATACTTTGTAACTCGGTGAAATTGGTGTGGTTTCCATCACTCTTGTATTTTCATTATCATTATCATCATATATAGTTTATGGTCATGAAGAAAAAGTTCACCTGCGGTGTTTTCATAAAATATACTTTACTGAAGATTTACATTGGGATATGAAATCAGATATAAACATTTTTAAATCGAGTGGTATTCGTAAATATTATTTCCTGAATTATTATCAGCTCAATTCATTTATATAAGGATCAAATTAAATACATTCTGGCTATTAAAAAGAAGAGGAAGTTCAATTTTTCTCTAAAATATTCATTTATTCATCAATTTCTATTTTGTTCCCTTCATAGTAGGCCCCTCAGATGTAACAGCATTTTTTTCAATACTCAAACCAGTTCAAGAAATGCGCACTATAGTCATGTTTAGAAGAAAATATCCACGAAAATTCATCTTTTATATAGATTGGAAAATAAAATAAAGGAATCTGCAAAATTAACAATATATAAATCAATAATAGCACCCCCTTTGACTATTGCAGTACATTGCTCTATTTTGTGAGCAATGAAAATCTTTAGACTAAAGAAGCTTCAAAACAGATCCATAAGGGCAATATTGAGTGGTAATTAAAGCATATCTGTGAAATACATGTTGGAAATACTGTCTCTTATGTCTGCTATACAGAGTATAACAATGAATATGCTAATATTTATATTTAAAATTAAACACAATATCTTGCCGATTTATCTGAATGATTAGTTAACCTACACAAGTAGTATTCACACACATTCCTCTAGAAATAGAATAGGAAATTTTTATATAAACAGAGAGCATGTAGGTTGTGGCTCTTTGTATAGTTCTCGTCTGATTGCATTCAATAATTTGCCTAGTCACATAAAAAAGCTGTGATTTAATAAATTAATTCAAAAGAAAATGTATTGAATATATTTCAAGTGATAGCCATGAATAATTTGTCTTGTTTTCATGTTTCTTGTTTTCACAATGTGACTTGTCCCTATTTTTATATTTTTTATTTTGTAAGTGTAAGTGACTGACTGTACTATGAAGAGCAATATTTTTTGGTGTGTTCTTGAGCCCTCTCAGTTATTTGCTTTTTATCTCCACAATCGTGGCAAAACACCTCCTTTTCATAGGTTTCTTGAATAGTAAGAAGCCTCAGGAGGCCAAATCTGGCGAATAAGGTAGCTGAGGCTGAGGTGTTGTTGTTTTTTCACAATACCCGATGTTTTCTTCATATTGGGCGCATAACTTCAAGATGATACTACTTATTATCATCCAACCCGTATTAGGAATCGCACGTTCAACGGTAAGACCTCGTTGGTCTTTAGCTCGCACAAGTTTCGACAGCTGGTTAACGGAAAAACAGATTTTAACAGAATTTTTGAACAGTCCACGATATCTGTCTGTTTAAAACTTAAAACCAGCTGTCGCCTCCCTACAAACAACAGTCCTCATAAGTCGAGCCGAGAATTAACGAGGTATTACCTTTTAACGTACGATTTCCAGCACTGGTTGGACTACAGGCAGTGTCGATCGTTTGGAAAGATCATTCATAAGCGGTTGAATAAAGTTTTTTTTCACAATAATTTTGACTGTCCTCATTATTTTTATAACTGACCTGATTTAATATTTACCTGTGAAACAAATAAAAGTAAAATTGACAACAAGTTGCATTGAAAATCTAAATGATTTTATACAGTAAGAAATATCACTCAAACTAGGGGTGCTTACTTACTTTTTTTGTTCATAAAATAGTATGGCAGCAGAATTCGTTGTGAGAACATGTAAAAACACAGCTTTGACACTCCTCCTTTCATCTGTTAAGAGATGTTTGAGAAATGAATCCAGAAGAAGTGAGGCAATTCCATTCCTCCGATATTCTTTAAGCACTCCCAGTGAAAGTATATAGCCAATGTCATAATCAGATAGAGATTTGGCGAGAATACCCTGATCTTCCTCATTCAAGTGGGAATACGACTTGATTCTAGCCACTATAAGGCCAATTATTCGCTGATTGTAGACTGCAGCCAATGAATAAAACTTACTGTGGAAAAATCACAGAGAATGTTAATTTACAAAGAATTAAAATGAATATATCAATAAGGGTCACTATCGACGAGGACGTTAGAGGGTGCTGGAGTACAGCAGGTCAACGAATAGATGGATGTTTGATTTTGGCTTGTTTTCGGAATTTTAAGTTACTTTTGCAAGGTATTGGCACATGAATTAAGTATTAATAACATGCCCACTCATTGCTCAGGGTGTCTTCGAGTGGCTCCGATCACAAATATTCAAATGATAAACATAAAACAACATTTTACTCCGAATGATTATGAATTGGGAGTGGAATCTATCTGAGATGAAAAAAAATGTTTAGGTCGATGATATGTAAAAAATAAAAATGAAGCTAAACCAGCTATGAACTGAAGGTTATTGCGGATACTTACAATTGAAGTATTTTGTTTTGAAATATTTATTCCTATTTTCTTTGATGCATCTTTATATGACCGCCATAGTAGTTGAAATGTTCTCGAAGGCAACTAGTATAGTATACATATTCAGTATGAATATTGAGATAAAACATTGCTTTTCTATGTCAGTAACCCTTTGTATTATTGTTGTTAGTAACTTTTCATATGTCTGTGAATAATTCTAAAGGGTCACCTAATGGTCTATTCTGTTGATGTTGTCTGTAGAAGCAATGTAATTTAACATTTGATTATTCTTTTATTACATCAAAATATTAAAGTGATTCACCGTTTTTGTAGCTTATTGAAGTTACTGTGTGAATGTAATAAATGGCAATGAAGTATTTGATGGATTTGGCCAATCCTTTGAGAAAGCCATTGTATTGCAAAACACGTGATGGGGTTTTGTAAACAGTGCAGTAAAATTTCAAATTCAAGTGTTACTTGTATTTTCTCATTTATGCAATACATTTCACAAACTAGTACAGGCGATTTAATAACACTATATAATGGCTTAGATCTTAGAGGTAAATGCTTTTCTGTATGATCAGAACCTAGCTTAGGTAAAGGAAATTTCCTTAAGAGTTGTTTCAATGATAAATTGAGGGAGTGGCTGTAACACAAACAATTATCTTTAGTGAGAAACTTACCTATTTGTTGAGGTAATTTGTTCATACCAATAGAATGGGTATTCAATAGGAAACCAATCCTGGCATAACCCCCTGACTTCATCCAAATCATCTGGGCATAAAAACCGTAACTGTATATCAGCTAGCGAATGCAGTGAAATTTGTTTCTCGTTCAAGATAGGATCTTCCTCTGAACATTTTATTTTAGCTGGGTACCTTGAAAATAATGTTAATTGAAAATTTAAATACCTCGAGTAAAATTAGCTTACCAATTTATATTTGCCATTGATACCCAAAACTTCTTAAATCGTCCGATTGAAATTATTCTCCTTCTTCATTATCAAACAGAAAAATTTTGACGACTGATAATATTTTGTCATAATTGTTTTCGATATTAAATCCCAATGTTTTTAATTACCAACTACTGTCAAATGTCAAAATAACTGTAAAGTTCATCATTTCTTCACCTGATTCGTATACCAATCAACTAGCGGTGACTAATACTACGTAAAACTGTCTGCTAACAGTATTTCAAGTTTGGAAAACGGAAAATTAGCCTTTTTCAAACGAAAAAGGGATGAAAAATCATAATATTAATTGATTGTTGAACGTATCTGCTTTATAGCAACTCGCATTACTGATATATCTTTAGTAAGCATTACACTAAAATTCCCATTAGACGAATCAAAATGAATAGTGTTTACACATGATTTTAAATAACAGTGGAAGATTGTCTAGGCTTTGAAGGATCAGTATTGGAAATGTTCAATACGAATACAAAAATGCAACTCGATGTCAAAAATATCAGAAAAAATATATTCCGATGCAATGTTAGTGATGTTAATTTCCGAGAAAATAATTGCTGATGGAAAAAACAGTTTGAGAAAGAGAAGGGACTATTCGAATTTCGAATAGACAAGATTTTATCAACAAACTACATTTATACAAGATCAGTTAGTAAACTGTAATATATGCTTACCAATTGATGAAAATGTATCATGCAGTGGAGAAATATAGGTACCTACCTATATTCACACTGATTCATTAATTTCTTTTTAGTTGTGTTCATGATAGTGAAATAACAAATTTGGAAGGTAATAAGGAGTCGATTCCATAATCCATAATATGTTATTTTACGCAATAAGGTTACTTTTTGTAACTCTCCCCAAAGTCTTTAATTGCGACTGTATGTTGAATGAAATGTTCTTATTCGTTTCAGGCAGGAAATAGTAGAAAAAATGCATATATTTGAAGTGCATTATTGCTTTTGATGTATCGTATATGAGCAAATATCTTTTTTACTCTATTGATTGTTCATCGTAAAATAAATAAAAATCCTTTGGATTGAATTGCTTCCAATTTCTGACAGAAATTGCTGTCATATAACATAAAAAATTCATTCCATTCAACTTTATGAGTTCTTAATAGTTTCAACAGAAAAAACCAATATACTTCATGGGCTGAAAAGTCTCGGGCCTAACACATAGATGGCGCTAGTCTTATTGCCTTCACCGCTTTTTTACTTGGTACTAACTTCCAAATGAAAGCTGTTGAAATTACATGATATTCTAATCTTGAGTTTGTGAGTTACTGCGCTAAGAGTGAGAAGAAGCTGGATTTATAGTTTAAGTAACGCAACATAAGACGTACCGTAACGTTATCATTCACGCAAAAGAACAAATATTCGTTTCATAGATGACGCACCGCAACGCAAAACTGTAGCATCCGCATGCGCATATCGAATTCACTCTTTCAAATCATGTTGTGTTGGT